>PVJX010005157.1:0-40607 GCA_004027295.1 Dolichotis patagonum | reverse complement strand
AATGATAGTCTCTTTAAAATTGTTTTTTTCTTCAACTAGGAAATTCCATTTTTTTGGTGGTTATACTTATGAAAACCCATTGGATGCACATAAGAAGGAGGAAGGATATTTACTGCAACACTGTAGGTAATAGCAATAAATAAAAACCTTAAGAGAGGACTAAATACTTGTAGTATGTTTTTACAATGACGTTGTATGCAGTAGTAAAAACTGGGATGTGGATCTTAAAGTGCTAGCAGGGAAGAATCTGAGTTTAATTTAATGATTGAAACATTACCACTTTAAGAAGAACCCCTACCATTTAGCTTAGGGAACATCATTGCTAGATGTTCTTTGAGAGTACTAAATCTGCCCTGCCCACTGAAAAGCTCACTGTAAGAAGTCTCCCAGTGCACACATGGCCACCTGCAGCCATGGCCGTCTTGGCAGTGGCCATCTGTGGACCGTGTGAGGATGAGAATTCCTTGTGGGATGAGCCTATCACCCACAAATCCACAGGCTTCTCCACAACCAGGAAAAGTAACTCATGTCCCCCTTTTGATAACACTTTAAACCAAATAAAATTGTGATTTCATAGGCAAAAAAGACTATCCATCATTTTACGTGGGTCAGATACAACTTCTTCTGGACATCCCTTTTTATTTTTGCTCTTGAACAATAAGAGAAAAAATCAAAGGAGAGAGGCCAGGACAAAAGAAGAAAGAGAGGGTAAGAGAGCAAAAGAGAGTGTGTTTGTGGCTACCATTTGTCTGTCTCTACTTGGAAAGTGAAGCAGCCTATGAAAATTTTTTTGGGGGGGCTGCAAGGAAGTACTAATCAATCAGGGACTGTCTTAGACCTTATTTGCAGGTAAAGTAAATGAAATTTGAATGAAAATCTTGCTGAACTGACTTGTTTTGGCTGTGCAGTAGGGGTGTGGACACTTGGTTCTGTTTCCTGTGAACATTAAGAGGACTCCAGGGCACTGGGCTGGTTAGGTTTTACAGTCCTGCCTTTCAGTCTCCTTTGCCTTAATGTTACAATTTTGTACTGTAATAATTTGTCCAGAGTCTGAAACAAATCTCTGTTGAGACTTGTTTCCTTCCAGGTTTTCATCATGGCCAGAGATAATGGATGAATAGATAACATCTTGGCTCTTTTATTACAAATCCTGTTTGGAACACTAGAATTTATTTTTAAACGAGAAAGTCTAGGTTTGTTATAGCTATATTCACATTACAGAGACTGGCTTTATGGAGGAGGCAATCATGTCTGTGTCCTCTTAGAAACTTTCCAAGGGCACACCCTGATCACTCTCTTCTAGGGTCTAGTATTCCCCACCCCCTTCCTCATACCTCCCTCCCTTTACCTTCCTTCCTTTCTTGTTTCCTTCCTTGTTCCTTCCTCCATCCTTCCCCCTGTCCTTTCTTCCTTCCTTCCTTTTTTCCTAAGGATCAAACCTGAGGCCTTTGCACTAGGCCCTTCTTTATTTTTTATTTTTTAAGTTAGGGTCTCATGAAGTCACTAAGTTGCCCAAGCTGGGCTCAAATTGGTCATCCTTCCACCTCAGTCTCCTAGGGTGCGGGGATTACAAATGTGTGCCACACATCCAGCTGGGCTTGTAGTTTTCATCATTCCCACCATTCAGAGTGGAGGAAATATTAGGTAGTCTTTGGAAGATTCTGGGTGAGGAAAGGAATTTGGATCTAGTTGTCTAACTTCAGATCTAATAATCTACACTTCATTAAATGGTTGAAACATAGTGATCACAACCCATCCTTTTAATTTTTCAAGTGAAAATTATGTAACCTGTCCAAGGCCCAACATCTTTTTACTGCATTACTCTCTTTCATCTTCATTCCTTTTCACCAATTCCAATACAGCTCTTCTCTGAGCTCTTCCCACCATTTGAGAGTAAACTGTTTTAACAATTTGATTCCACCATATGGTTCCAATAGTTGCAAAGTCTAAAATGGGACTTAGACACTGGGGACCCTGACAAAGATACCAATCTCTTCTTTGGTGCCATGGCCCAAGGCTACAAAGAAAAACTCAGAGACAAGGTAAAAGTGAAGCAGGGAACTGGGGTGGTCAGTCATCAGGGTTGAGCAAAGCCCTTGAACTAGCCATATTCACAGTATTTATTGGTTGTACAATCTACAGAATGGGGTGAGAAGGCTACATGTTGCTGCTGGGGACAAGATGCTGATGCAGGTAGCGTTTGTAAAGGAGAGAACAAAGCATTCTTCCATCACGAACAGAGGAGAGGAGGAATAGTGCACGGTTAATGACTAGGTCATTTTTCAAGTACAGTAAACTACAGTTCTGGGAAAGGAGTTTGGGAAGAGTCACTTGTCCTAGGCTGCTGTGTACCTCATATCAGAGGCTTACAGCCTCATGCACTCTGGTCTCTGCTGTGGTACTGGCAGGGAGAAGATGGTGACCATCATCTTCAGTGTCCTCATGAGACTTGGGCCTGACTCACTACTTAAGACAATTGTGGCATTAATTCTTTATAGCCCACACTGCTCACAGCCTGCTCTGGGCATGATCAGCAGGGTGGTTTCCTGCAGTTCACTCTTCTCTATTCGGGAACTACAGCCACTGCATCAGGGTAAACCTTGGCTGCATAGCATCTAGATGTCAGTTGGTGGGAGTTTCTCTTTGGCAGACTGAGTTTGCAATTCAAGATCCATATCCTGCTGAATTGTCCAGCTGCTGTCAGCAGATTAGGGCCTCAAGAGCTGCTGCTTTGAGATCTCTCCATAGGCTGATTCTTCCCTTCGCTGTCTCTGGAGATGTTGACCTCAGTGGTGTTGTTGATCCACTGTCTGTTAAACTGCAATTATACTCTCATCCTCATGTTATTAATTGCATGGGGCCATCCTACTTTCCTGTTTGGATATGCTGTTACAGGATTTGAGCCCTACACATGGTTGTCGATTTGTGCTTTTTCTAATGAAGTTCTGATGGCGTACATTTATTTTCTAAAAGCAGATTTAAAATTCTTCAGAAACTAAGCAGCAAGGTCGAATTAATGCTTGTGGAGGCAGATGTACTCTCCTTTTAGTTTATTTAGTTGAATTTTGAGAGGTAGATGTGTTCTTTTAAAGCCAGGCTTTAATGAATGTAGTATCTTTGCCATATTTGTTTTTTGTTTTGAGGTCCTAGCCCTGTTAACTGTGTGTCACATTTTTAACTAACTCTGCTGTTTACAGTATTTTTCCCTCTGAAGAGCCATCCCTGACTGTGGCTAGGGGAGACTGAACATAGTTTCCATCTTTCTGCTTTGAGCTGAGAAGAACTGGCAGAAGAGAGACCACTGTCAGGAACCTTCTCCAGAGAGCTAATCTACTAGGTCTCAAATAGAAATCATGCTGTGGTTAACAGTTATAAACTCTTTTCATGAAGTTGATCTGTTGGATCTCAGTAGAAGAAGTGCTTTTTTATATGACAGTGATTTAATCCACTGCCTCTTAGACCTTTCTAAGACTAGTATTTTGTCATATGTCTCTCTAGTTTTAGTTGCTCTGAACTGAAGAATTTGAGTTTTATAGATTTTATTTTAGTTTTTTTAAATGATTCTTAACAATGGTTGGCTATTGATTGGAAACTGCCAGAAGGTATCTGTGATTGGAGTTCATTTTTTTTTTTTTTTGGTACCGGGGATCGAACTCATGACCTCATGCTTGCCAGGCAGGCGCTTAAGCCACTGAGCTAAATCCCCGGCCCGGAGTTCATTTTCATATCTAGCCTACTATTATGACACTGTTTTGATATGTTTTTTTTTAATTATTTTTTTTTGCTGGATGTTCAAGACCAAGCTAAAATGAGACCTGTGTTAATTAAAATTATCTTTTAGCTGTCTTTTGAGGTCAGTTAAGTCTCTGCAGGCATCATTTTGGAACCATGTACAAAACCTCCCTTTTCCTCTGTCAGTGTCAGCCATCAGGATGGGTCATGGCCTTTGCTTGGCCAATTACTTTGTAAGAAATTATGGGAGAATTTTTCCTCTAGTGACTGTTTTTTGGCACATTGTGCACTGTGTTCGTGTCCTCCAAGATCCAGCAATATCCTTGGAGAGAGATTGGGTGGCTCACCAGGGTTGTAGGATGTTGTAGAAAGGGATTCTTCATGTCCTGGGTCTTCATTAACCTCAAAGGATCAGGAAAAAATATCAGCTGCCCTTTTAGTTCAGCTACCTTTCATTTTTACCTTTAAACCTCAGTTGTTGGATACTCAGAACAAAAAATCAGTGCCATTAGTATTTCAGTGGGAATAATGAATTTAACTACCATAATTTTGTCTGAATATAAATCTGTTTGAAATATAAAGTATAGCTGGAGAGCTGCTATTCTTTATCAATCATGGTTGTCTCAGTAGTTGAATCCATGTATAATGTTAACAAACAGCAGTTATATAATTTTACCAAGAAAATTTGAGGCCAAAAACCACACAGATTTTAGCATGACAGTCACAATGACATTACTTTTTCTTTTTTTTTTTTTTTGGTACTGGGGATCGAACTCATGACCTTGCGCTTGCCAGGCAGGCGTTTAAGCCACTGAGCTAAATCCCCGGCCCGACATTACGTTTTCGAACACACTTAGATGTCCATCTTATTATGGAATAGAGTAACACATACAGCATATACATAAGTTTTTAAAAAAATGCTATTATTTGACTGGTGATCTCAAGTTGATTTGGCCATTTCTCTCACAGGAGATTTCAAAAGGAACAACCTAGCTCCACCAAATTAACAAGTAACCATACACATATTTTCTTTAACAAATTACTTCCACAACCTTTCCCTGACATACAATTGTCATTATCTCTCTCTGTTTTTCTTTAATCTATTAAGATAAAACTTTCATCATACAAAGTCCTTTCATATTAAGAGTATATCTCTTGGATTTATAGCCCTTTTAATATTTTTTCCTCTCTACTTACTGGAGCCTTCTATAACAAATTTGACTGTAGCTGCTTGGATTTTAAAGTGTCTTTTCTTTCCCCCTTGGATAGTAAACTTGATTGACTGTCAACAGATCTCTGAGCAAACTTGAATCAACATTCTCACTTTAAGCCAAAATAGATCAGAGAAAGCACAAGTTAAGCCCATAAATTCAAGAATTTATAGGGTACAAGAAATATTTTATGTATATCAACTCAAACTACAAACCAAAAGTTGTGTAATTGGTAAATGTAGCCAAGACTTGTAATTTTATTTCTTTCTTAAAACTTCCCTAAGCCTGACAGGACTTTGGCCATTCTTCCGGGGCTGGAGCTGTGCAGCCTTCAGACACCTGCAGGAGCATCCGCTGGTGACATCAGTCAAGGGCTAGTCTTGGGGCTCCCAAAGCTGGGAGGAGAGCTGGGACTGTCTCACTCTACATTTGCTTTGAAATGAAAAGACAACCCCTGCTTCTCCCCTTCAATCTCAGTAGGCATAGTTGGCCCCAAATCTCTGGGCCTTGTATCTCAGTTTTAGGCTAGCTACCAGACTACCTTGCTGCTCAGGTATTCTCTCTCTCTGTCTCTCTCTCTGTCTCTCTCTCTGTCTCTCTCTCTGTCTCTCTCTCTCTCTCTCCCTCTCACCTTGCTTGTGCTGCCCCACCTATATATCCTAGCATAATAAGACTAAGCAGCTTTTTTATATCTTTGCCTATTACAGTGCAAATCATCTCTCAATTACTTTTGCTTTCAGACCAAATACACTGCTTTCCTTTCCACACTTCCCAGCTGAGTCCAGTTGATCTTGGACTCATGCACTTTATTTTGCACACCTACACACTCCTACACCTCCTCTTTTATAGTTTGCACCCAGGTAGGGGATTTTTTTGGTCCCTCCTGTTGTGCTATTCCTACAATTTTCAAACTCGCTGTGAGTTTTTCTCACAGAGGGCATCTTGGCTCATGGCATCCCCTATAAGAATCTGTAGGTGTCTAGGTAGGTGTCTACATAGGTGCTGTTTTGTCTACCCCTATCCCCTGGTGGTGGTGACTGATTGCTTTGTAAAGACTCTGGTGTCTGGGGATGGACAAGGCTCTTCCCACAGAGGCTCTGCCTTGGGAAACATTTTTGTTTTCTCTGTGCCTGAAGCAGGAGTTGTTGGCTACAAGCTACAAGCTATAATGGATTTTAAACTGAGTGAACTGAGTTCCAGTTGAAGAGCTCTCAGGCAAGATTATTTCTCTTCTGCCATGTGCGTATTTAAGATTTTTTCTGGTTTTTGTTGGCACCTGAGGCGCTGAGTATTGTAACCTGTTTTGTTCCCGTGCATTAATCCCATTTGAAAAGACCTACTTGTGTTGAAAGCATTTACTTCCTTATTTCCTTCTCATTAGGTATCCTCGAAATTGTCAAATGAGGTCCAAGCATCCATTACTAATGGCCTGCACCAAACAAACAATTAGTTGTAAATTCAAGCCCCATATTGGGTACCAGTTATCAGGGGTGCCAGCAAAGACTTCAATCTCCTGTTTAATGCTATGATGCAAGGCTACAAAGAAAAACTCAGAAGCAAGGTAAAAGTGAAATGGAGACCTGGGATGATAATTCTTGGCTGAGCAAAAGCCCTTGAACTAGCCATATTCACAGTATTTATTGGTTGTACAATCTAAAGAATGGGGTGAGAAGGCTACATGTTGCTGCTGGGGATAAGATGCTGATGCAGGTAGGGTTTGTAAATGAGAGAACAAAGCATTCTTCCATCACGAACAGAGGACAGGAGGAATAGTGCACGGTTAATGACTAGCTCATTTTTCAAGTAAAATAAACTACAGTTCTGGGAAAGGAGTTTGGGAAGAGTCACTTGCCCTTGGCTTCTGTGTTATCTCACATCACAGCCCCACAGCTTCGTGGACCATATCTCTGGTCTCTGCTGTGGTGTTGGCAGGGAAAAAATGGTGATCGTCATCTGCAGTGCTCTTATGAGACATGTGAGTTTGGGCAATGGGGGTTAGCTCTTTATAGCCCACACTGCTCACAGCCTGCTCTGGGCTGGCCAACAGGGTGGCCTCCCACAGGTGGAGACTAGAGAGGAGAGTAGAACGATGGCCTTGCCTTATGGTAGGAAAGTTATTTAGGAACAAAAAATGACTGTAATGGCCCTCAAATTACTCTGCAAATTCACTTGTATTCAGTTTCTGCCTGGGTTTTGTGTTCACATTAGTATTTATTCACTCAAAAACTATTTCTTTAGTACAAACTATGTAACAAGCACTGTTCTATGGGTTTAGGAGGAATCTGTGAACAGAATAAAGGTCCCTGATCTTGTGACACTTACTCTCTAGCAAGAAGTGATATGGAAAAATTATTATAAATGTTAAGACAATAAACATATATTCAGATTTTGTACAGTAGCAAAGCCAAGAGGAGAATGTGATAATGGGAAACAACACAAAACAGTGTAAGTCACTTTTCTTGTCACTGGGATATAATACCCAGAAGCCACAACTAAAAGGAGAAGAGTTTTATTTTGACTTATATTTGAAATCCGCAGTCTGCCGGCTTCCAAGGCAGAACAGAATGGCAAAGGGGGAGAGCAGAGGCAAAGCTTACATTGCAGTCAGGAAGCAGAGAGAGTGAAGGGAATGTCTTAGTTACTTTCCTCTCATTGCTGAGACAAAATAGTTTATGCCCAACAGTTAAGGCAGGAAAGGTTTATTTAGCTCACAGTTTGTAGAGGTTTCAGTCCATAATTGGCGACTCTAAGGCAGGGTGGCATGTGGTAAAGGAGCAACAGTTCATGGAGGTGTGAGACAGTGAATACAACAAGCAAGAGCAGAAAATGGGGAAATAAGCCTCTTTCTGCCCCTTTTATCTTATCCAGCCCGCTGGGATTAGGGCAGTGCCAATCTAGTCAGTACAGTCATCTAGCAATCACTCATTTAGTCCCAGCATTGCACTATTACGAATCAGCTAGAACTCTAGAATCAGCTACCTCAGAGAAACCCAACCCCAGGGATGCATGAGGCTTTAGGCAGACCTTCAGACACAAACCGTAACAGGGAGAACAGGGCAGGAGATACATCCTTCCAGGTTGTACTTCCTGGAATCCACTTCTTCAGGCTGGATCCCACATTCTAACAGCAAGTAAACTGTAAGACTATGATCCAATTACCTTCCATAAGTCCTGAATATGAATGCATGAGATGCTCGAAGGACAACTAGATGTCAACTATAACTGAAGGCTGAGGAATCCTGAGGGTTGGTGGTCACTGTAGGTTTAGTAGAGTGCACAGGATGGGCCCTCTGAGAAGGTAGTATTTCAATGAAGTCTTGCAGGTGAAGAGTCCTTTGGATATTTGAGAAAGAGCAGTCCATGAAGGGGATGAGTCAAGACAAAGGTCTTCTTGTGGTGTTGTGCCTGGAATGTTTGAAAACAACACAAGGCCAGTGAAGGAGGAGGAAACCCATAAAAAATGAAGTCACAGAACAACCAGAAGTCAAATCCTGTAATAACTTGTTGATCAGTGTTAGAATCCTGGCTTTGCCTCTGATGGAGACGGAGAGCCACTGCAGACCTTAAATTAGAAGAAAAACATGAAATAACTGATGTGTTAATGAATCACTTTGGTTATAATATTGAAAATGGATCATAGGAGAATAAGGAGAGAGAAAGGGAGACCATTGCAGAAGGAAATTCCAATAATGAGAAATATGATGGCGGCTTGGAACTGTGGAGAAAAATGATCATAGTCTGATGGCAGAATTTTTTATATAATGAATGTGGGATATAAAGTAAAGTCAAGACCGGTTTTACAGCTTTTAGGGTGAGCAATTTAAAGACTGCAGCTTCCAGCCAGTGAGAGGAGTATTGAAAGCTGAATGGTGGGCACATGAAGGATGAGGTATCTATCAGACATCTGATGTAGAGATGCTGAGTCTGAAGTTTGGAAGGTAGTTTCAGATAGAGATATATTATGAAAGTGGTCTGAATATAGAGGGTATTTAAAGCTACAGGTTTGAAATGTTTATAAAAGTAGCAGTGATAGGTAGAGATGGGGGTCAGGGCCTATCCCTGGGGAATTCCAATATTAAAAGAGAAAAGAGGAGGAAGAAACCTGGAAAGAAAAAGTGAAAGGAAAATAGTGGAAGTTAGGGATGTGTGGCGTCTTAGAAAGCACAATAAAGAAAGTGTGCATACGTGAAGGAAATGGTGACCAGTCCTGCTGCTGCACTGAACAATACGAAGACTGAGAATTGCAAATTTGGTTTAGCATTGAGATGGTACAAGATGACGCTGATTAATAATTTTGGTGTGGCATATGAGTTTCAGGTGGAATGAGAAAAGGAATTAGAGAAGTAAGGCAGTATAAACAACTCCTTTAAGGAATTTTTTTAATAAAGGAAAGAAAAGGCTGTTTGGTATGGGCAAGAGAAGTATCTTTTAAGAAGCAAGAAATAACAGTATATTAATTACTGGAAGAATTCGTGGTGCAGGGGACAGAGAGACCCGCTGGTGTTACAGGGAATGAGAGATTAGGGCAGAAGCTCTCTGTCAGGTGGGTGTGGATGGGCCCAGCATGGGAAGGCAGAAGACTTGGTGCAGAGCTGGGCAGAGGGTCTATGGGTCCATCTTTGTATTGTTTTGCTCTGTTAGAGAAGTTAGAAAATGAGCACAAAGGGAAAAGGATTAAGGAAAGGGTACTGCCAATTGAGGAGAAAGGTGTAAAGTAGACCTCTGGGGAAGTAGGGACACAAGCGGACTGGGGAACCATAGCACAGACAGAAGAAGACAGCCTTAAGGGCCAATTTGAAGTTCCTATGTGATTTTCTCCAGGGATATTCAATTGCGCAGCTCACGTTCATAAAAAAGCAGAGGATAGAATCTTTTTTCCTTTGCAAACTTGAAAAATACAACAAGTAAAATATCTTGAAGAAGAGAACACTCTCTTTTTTTCTTTCTTGCTTTCCCCCTTCCCTTTTCATGTGTTTTCCTTCCTCTTCTCTCTCTCCTTTCTTCCTCTTCTCTTCTCCTCTTTCCAAAAGCACTTACCTCTCCTAGGTATACAATTACCATAGATGAAACTAGTTTGAAACAATCCACATTTCTGCAGTGAACTCCATGTTGCATTTTTACTAAGTTCTAGGAGCTCTGTTACATGGTGTGTGCCATTGAAGATGCAAAAGACAAAAAGGAAAGAAAAGAAAGCAAAAATGAAATGAAAACTAGAGGTTCACATGGGAGTGGCAAAGATGAACTACGTCCATAATAATTACAATATAAGGTGAATAATTTGTAAGCATCAGTTCGAAAATACAGCACTGAAAGTTTAGAGAAGGAAAAGCTACTTTCTAGCTGGAAATGGGAGATCTGGAAGGATGTGATAGATTGTGATTTTCCAAGAATGACCAGAACACTGTCTGCACGTATTGGGTCAGATGATTTTATTGTTATTTGAGTAGGAAACTCTTTGAAATTCTTTTTCACATTTCTGGCTGGTGAACACTCACTGTAAAGTCATTTATAGATGTGTATGTGCTTTCAGATCGGTGGTGAAGTTTTTTGATAGCAGCCTCTGTGATTTGACTCTGTGATGACTAGTACCAACCACACTTCAGTAGCCTAGGTCTCCTGCAAAAAGTTGACTACCTCAGCAGTGTTACACATGTATAAAACTAAGAGTACCATCCACACATCACATAAACCCCTTCCACCTTCTCTGAGTGTGTGTTTATGATTTGTACCATCTATTTTTAACACTGTTTTATTGTCACCACATAAATACTTTCAGTTTTTAAAAAAATTTTTAAATTTTTGTTACCTTTCAAAGGCAAATGGGTAAATGTTATGCACGGTGGCCAAATGCTTATCTTTAGATCATTTGCCCAGCCAGGTGTTCCTGACTTTTCTTGTGATGTTGATTAATCGGTAATCAAGTGGTTTGATTTCTGCTTTTCTCTGGCTGAATGGGTCTGTCGGGGTTGCATTACTGCTCTTACCATCACGGTATTTTGTTGCAGGGCCTGACACCAGCCAATTTAGTAACAGCAAGAACCGCTAGATGCCATTGATGGGATTTATCGCAAGGAATTAGGAAGGGTTTACAGAATCAATGGCACGGCTGATGGAACGGGCCTTCGCAGGGGGAAACATAGAGGAGGTAGGAAATCTCTCTCCCAAGTCCTGCCCTGATGGTGAATAAGCGCCAGCTTTCTTGGGCTCCACATCATCTTGCTCACTGCTTTGTTTCCCTAACACGTGACTAAGCCCAGGGAGGAGAGGCTCTTGGAAAGCTCCCTTTAGGCCATGTGCACTGGGAGGGATTTCCTAAAGTAAAAGTGGCACCCTTCTGCATCAGAATGGAAATGGGAGTACTGTGATCCAAATGGCAGGTGTGTACTCTACCACTGGTTCCCGGGATCATCTAAGTGATCAATAGTGATTGAACCTTATAGGACTTTAGAACATGCAGTCAATCCAAGTCTGTCCATGTAGCCACATTATATCTTTTTCTTTTTTTTTTTTTTCTTTTTGAGACAGCCCCTCACTATGTAGTTTAGGCTGGCCTTGAACTCACTACATAGCCCAAGCAAGTCTTGAACTTGTGGCAATCTTTCTGCCCTGGCCTCTCAAGTACTAGGAATGCAGGTTTGAACCACCCTCCCTGGCTGTGATACCGTATTTTAAAAGTCATCTTCATGCTAGGCACATACTGGTAATTCCAGCTGCTAGGAAGACTAAAACAGAAGAATACTAAGTTCAAGCCCAGCCTGAGAAACTTAGTAGAATTCTGCCTTGAACTTTAAAAAGATTTTTTTGAAAGGGCTAGAAATGTAGTTCAGTGGTAAAGCACTTGCCTAGTGTGCATGAGGTGCTGGGTTCATTCCCCAGTCTATCTGTCTGTCTGTCTGTCTGTCTCTTTCTCTCTCTCACTCTTTCTCTCTTTCTCACATGGAGTCATGTTCATAACCTCATTCAGAAGATTTTTATTTTTAAAAATAGATTCCTATTCATCAGATCCTTCTTTACTTAAAAACTTGGTGAAATATATAGAATTAATATGCCTTTTGGGTAAAAACTGGAAGTATCAGCTGTTCAAAGCACTTGGCTCAGGTCACCTTAACAGCTTAAATTTTTATTCAAGGATCTAATTGATTGTGATGTTCACCTCCATTCTTCTCTTTTTATGATCAGTGTCCTTAAGTGTAGTTATTATAACTCCTGCCCCAACCACAAAACTTAAACATTTAATAGGAAGCTGCATGACAAAAAGAAAAGACCCTTGGGAAAAAAGAAAAGATCTTCCTGACCTCTCCCATAAGATTCAAGTCTTGGTTTTATTACTTCTACACTGGAAAGTCACAATCACAGTTATTATTTACCTGAACCCTACTTGCTGGTTTGCTGCCAGGGCTGAGAGAAGAATATATTGGTAAATTAGATATTACAGGGCTTCAGAAGGTGTTGTGCAACAGTAAAGTATTGCTATCTTCCTTATTCATATTCTGAAGTATTCTTCCATGTATAACTCTTTGGTGACATTACCCATGACTATTACCCCATACACCTGTTGGGCATGTGAACAATGTAATACCAGGTAGTTTTCCTATTCTTTATCAACATGCTGAGGATCAGTGGATTCAGTACTCTGTAGTGGAATCACATTTTCTTCTGTTTCTGTTCTTTTACTTGTTAAGTGCATAGTGGTAAAAGATGTTCATTTTCAACAGAATAATGAAGCCAAGGACACTCTGTCTCATCTTTGATGAAATGGAGATTTCACTTTAAAATCAAATTCTTCATTTAAAGGTTGAATAGAATGCCATTAAAAAAAAAAAGAATTCCAGCTGGTTAGATTTGGGCTGCTGAAAAAAAAAAGCTGAATGTAAGGTTATTCTTGGTACAGACACACTTCTCTTGGCTGTGAACTGGATGCGTATGAAAATAATTTTCAGCCCTTGCTGTCAGAATTGTGTGTGATCAGGGAGATCATCGCAAAAGCATCAGTGACCATGTTGGAGCCAGGAACATTGCTCTCTTCACCCTAGGAATGTATTTCTTCAGAAATAAGTGAAGGTGAGCTTAGCAGGAAAGGTGGGTCTTGTGCCTGGTGGACTTTCAGGGACTGGTCACGATCCGCTGATGTTATTGTTACAAAGGTCGGACTCTTCAGGTATGGTTCACTCTATTCCTGAAATGGACACGTGTCTTGCTTATTCAAAACTATCACCCGTTATGTCTGGTTGTGTACTCGTGACAGAGTGCATGTTTAGCATGCATGAAGCCCTGGGTTCAATCCCCGGTGCCAAAGATACAAAAACAAAAACTTTTACCCTTATCTTCTTATGTCTAGAACTCTGAAGTACCATGTGGGAGGGGTAGCCTACTCAAAAACACGCCAGTTAATTTGACTGTTGCAGCCCTGAAGCATATACTTATAACAGGAGATGGCATTTAATGGATCTATGCCATGTACCAGGTACTGATGGTCACTTCGCATATTTGCTTTTACTTCATGCTATGAATATACAAGTCACTGAGGAAGATAAAATGACTCACTTAGTCATGAAATGTCTAGTCATTGGCCACACAAACTTGACCACCTCTGCTGGGGGGAGAAAAAGGAACCTCATGAATCCTTCCTTGAAATGCAGAAACTTTTGCTTTCTTGCTGTTTCACCAAAGAGAGAACTCTTGACTGTAAACCACAAAGAGGGATAGTTCTGTTCTGTTGCATTGTAATTTCTCAGAATGAACAAAGAGAAAAACTCAGGCCAGTCTCCTGTGAGATCTCAAACCCTGTGTGCTCTGATAGACTCGAGAGAAGAAAAGTAATCCTGCAGGACGGTAACCTTCCCTCTCACCCCATCCTGCTCCCACAAGACCGAGCTGGGGTATCTGCCCACCTGGGAGACTGGCCTTCGGCCACCTGCAAGGGTGGCCACACGGTCATTACTGGGGACTTTCTGGAAGACCACAGGGATAAGGCTGCCCGCCTTGTGGTGAGTCCTCAGCTTCAGGCATGGCTCTGTTGACAGAGGAGCAGCTGGATCATAATAACACCTGTACTTCACCTTAGAGAGGTATCATTAGTATGAGATGACATAATGGATGTAAAGTCCTTTTGTACAAAAACACAAGTCAGAATAATAAAAGAACAAAGAACATGGTGATTATGGTGGTGTCAGAGCTCTCCACCCAGCAGAGTCAGAGTTGTGAATGACAACTGTGCATTTTCTCTGTGAGGCATCTGGGTTTCAACAAGATTTTGGAAGATTTGTCTAAAAGTAGCCACTCTTTTAGAGAATCAAGAGATGAAAATTAAGCAATGAGTGCCTGTTTAAGACCAGGCAGTCCCCTCCAATTTTTCTCTCACATGCATACTTACACATTTAAGAAAGACATCCTTTATACCTGAAGACTCATTTATACCTAAACATTGACAGAGTCTCTGGAAGAGTCTCTGGAAGTCTCTGGAAGAATTCTGCAAGTTTCCCAGATTTCTTCTTTTTCTTGTGGTACTGGGGATTGAACTCAGAGTCTTGTGCATGCTAAGCAAATGTCATCTCATGGATCTATACCTTCATCTCATTTTTACTTTTATTCTGAGATTTACTAATTTACGCAGATTTTCATCGAACTTGTTATCTTCCTGCTTCAGTCTCCTAGGTACCTGGGAATACAGGCTTCCCAGATTTCTTATGCATATACAAATTCTTACCGTATCTCTTCTTGGGGTTCTATTTCTCACAAGCAGATTCTCTGCTGTATAAAACAGACATTGTCTGATTTCAACAATCAATGGCATTGGTCTGGGATGTACCAGTATGAGGTTCAGTCAACTTGCCGATGGGACTGAGGCTACATAATAGTAGTGAAGCCAGCGTTCATTTGATCCATGCTGAATGTTTCTGTTGACCACCACTTTCCAGGGGAGACTGAGAGTTTTTGGAAAAGATGCTTCCCCTCCTTGCTTCTGTCTCCACACAGCTCACATCCGAGCCTGTTTGAAGCCAAATGAGAGATTTCCTGTGTCGTCCAAAGCAGAAGGAATCGCTCCAAGCCTCGGGCGCCGGCACTCTTCCCCAAGGCACTCTCCATGACAGGACAGAGCCTGAGCATGTGGATCTAGGAACAAACTGTCTCTGCCATCTTCTAGATGGGAGGTATGTTTACATCTTTCCTTGGTTTTGAAGCTCATCACAGTTACCACGGGTAACAACAGAATGATAGTCAGTACTTCTGAACCATCACTTGAAGCCATTAGAATTGGGCCCAATGGATTTACTGATCTAGCTGCGCTCTTGCAGTCTAAGCTGCCCTGTTATTTTACTGAAAGGAAAGGGGGACATTTATTGCTGTCAGTAACAAAAATAATGAGCTGCCTAAAAATAATGTAAGGGAAATGGCCACTATTCCTAACTCTTCTCAGACGTCGTTATGCTGATATCTGTGGGCCAGGAAGTCACTTAGTGCATTCTTTAAAAAGTCATATTGTCCAGGGTAAGGAGGACACTTTCTTGCACTTCCAATCAGATAACCCATCACTCCTTCTATCAGTCTGTAAGCTTGAGAAGTAGCTTGAAAGTATGAGTCATGTTCTGAAAATCAAACACACACCATGCAGAGCATATAAAATGAACCTCGAAGAGTAAGAATTAGAGACACAATGTGGCCTTTGTGAAAGATGACGACATCCCTGGGGATCAAGGTTTGTGAGTGCTGCTGAGCTAAGGAGAGTAATGACAGGGCTTGGGATTGGCCCCAAAGTGAGTCCTAACAGGAGCTGGACGCCAAGGGCAGAGCGCCCTTAATGAGGTGTGCAGGAGCGAGCCAACAGTGACCTGCTCCTCCCTGGTTGTTTACTTGGTGAGTGGGCTGAGAGCGAACATTGCTGTTTCGTTAGGAACATTTATGCTGTGTTTATCTATTTTCTTTTCCAAGGAAATATTTGCACAATGTGAGTGATGGAGACCCTAGCTGTACTTTTCCTAAAATATTACCTCTGAAACATCACTTTCTCTCGGAATCACCTCTCTGAAATGGGGGGCTTGACTTTTCCAGACTGCATGTCACCCCGAGAGGACACCTATGGTCCAAATTGAGCCTCTGGGATGCACTGCTGGCAGGGAGGAGTTATTTGGGGCTACAGATTCTAGCTTCTGGAAAACACCTCAGGTGGATCCCAGCTACAAAAAAAATACATAACTTCTACTTGGTAAGTCTTTAATTTGCCAAAGTAGTTATTAAACTTCTTCTGATAGATGTTCATTCAATACATAGAGTTTAGTTTAGTGTTTGATCTTATCTTCCAAAGTTAATAGTAAAACTTTTGTATGAATACCTGTATTCCTGGATGACAAAATGATACTATCAGACAATTCTTACTGTCACAGATAATTGCCAAGGAGCAGGGAAATAGGATAGAAGCTAGAAGAATAGAGAAAGTAAACACTTATGGTGAACATTATGCTTTAGAAAAAGCATTGCAATGCAATAGCATAATGATTTCAATTCCAAATTTATAGCGACTTAGTGAAATAAGCAGCAGCCAAAGCTTAAAACATCTGTTTACAGAGGCAGATTGAATGTAAGATATTTCTGTTATAAAGTAGTGATTTTTTTGTCTTAAATGTCATTATCTCCAAAATATATACAAACTTTGAGGTCTAAAAATACTGAGTTTTCTTTTAATGCTGCTTTTGTTTAGCACTCATTGTTTTATCTCAGAAGACACTTGATTTTCCATGCACAGGCATTGTAATGGGATTTGCATTTCAGCAGGCACAGTCCCGAGGCCGACAGGAAGGCTGGGGAAGAAGGAGCAGGTTTCTTATTCTGGCTGTCATAGGTGATGACTGGGTTTAGAAGAGACTTAACATACAATGTCAGGGAGAACTCATAACCCTACGCTTTCAAGTCAGCGTCACATTCTGCATTTAATTAAAGTCATATGCCTTCCCTCTTTTTCAATTGCTAAATAATATACTTTCCTTACTTTCAGGAGTGGTGGAGTGAGTCCCTGCCAAAACCAGATTGAGGAAATTATTTTTTTGGAATCAGGTAAAACTAAAGGAAAGGGTTGAACTCGTTGTCTCAGAAGGAAATAGCACTCTTCAGGGAGGTCCCACTGGTACTTTTGCTGTCAGAGGAAAGCAAGGTGTGACAGTTTTCTTTAACAGTTGATTTGATTGTTTGGGAGCCACATAGGGGGTTGGGAAAGCACCCTTCTGTGTGTGTCTGGGTGAGTCGTGGAGACATGACTTTGGGGTCTATATTTGGTCCCTGGACACTTCCTGTCTGCTGCTGTTCCTCTGCCCTGTTTCCCAGCTTCTGGGAAGCGGGTAACTTTCTCTACCACACCTGTCCACCCTGAGATTCTGGCCTTGGAGCCTGTTGACCATGGACTGAGCCTGTGATGTACTAAACTATTTCCTCCTTTAAACTGTGAGTGTCAGACATTTGGATTCAGCAGTGGGAAAGCTGACTAGTACACAGGCAGTTACAAAGTTGTTAATTTTGCAAGTAACACAATCCAAACTATAAATATCTACTGAAACTGGGAGATAGGATGTCAATGACCTCTTCTCCTATTATTTTATCTCACTGATATAACTTGAAAACTATGGTTCTTTCTCTGTAAGACTAGCAACCTCTCTTTGATTTGGTTGCCAGAATTAGGGTCACCTCATCATGGACTGATTTTCCACTTCCTTATATGTAATCCTCATCTTTGGTTTATAGCCTTCTTCTACAAGGCCTTGTTTTTCATGCACTGTAGATTATTGTTTAAATTATACCTGAACTTCCGGTGTTTCCTTCACACACAGCCTGGTTCGGAAAATTGTGATTGAATGTTGTGTAAAGATTCAGCAGCTCCAGTTCAGCACCGTCCTGTCCTCGAATCTTGATTCTTCTTCTTCCTGTCTTCATTTACCCCAACACTGGGATTTGGGCTTCTAGTGGCCACTTTTCCTCTTTGAAAACTTTTTTATGTCTTTTGATTTAAACAAACAGGGAAACAAAAAACTTGTTTTTTGGTAAAGAATGCATCCAAATATGAAGAAAGGGATTGGAATAGGCATCTCCACCCTGGGCTACACAGCTAGTAATGCCACCCTGAAATCTGATAAACTTGGAACATGATTTTATGACTTTTAGTGTTTTTTTTTTTTTATGATTCAGTTGTGTAGTGCACGGGGCAGCACAGGGGACGAGGAAGCGTGCTGTGTGGGTGTACAATAGTGTGGTCTCCTGAACCGAAATGCTTGTGTATTGGATGGCACACGCACGCCTGTGACCTGCGTAGTAAAACGCAGTGACACACTCTATTTCAGCAAGCCTATGCGTGTGCCTGTGAAGACAGCATTTATTGCTGCTAAGCAGACATATTATGTTTCTTCTTACGATACTAAACTTGGGGTTGTATTATGTTTTTATTTTATTATTTATTTATTGTTGTTTGTTTATTTTTTGAGACAAGGTATCCCTATGTAGTTTAAGCTGGCTTTGAAGTCACTATACAGCCAAGGCTGGTCTTGAACTCCTAGCAATTCTCCTGCCTCAGCCTCCTGAGTGCTGGGATTACAGGCATGTGTCACCAGGCCCAGCTATATTATTTCATTTCAATGTTATAATAGCATATTTTTTATTTTTAAATTTTTTTAGTTTTTTAATTTTATTTTAAAAGGGAGTAATATTAAACACAACAAAACAGAACAGAATAGGACATAAGAAAGCATAAATTTCAAAGCCAGACAACCAGAGATCTTCACTATCTGTCATATTGTCACTTGTTTCTTCCACGTGGTTGTCTTTATCTTTGCATATGGAGAGCCCATACTAAATACCGTAGCCAATCTTTTCCCAAGATGTGTAGTTCACTGACTCCCACTTGCTAGGCAGGGGGGAGGGGGAGGGGGGACACGGGATGGGGGACAGGACAATATGAGATGTCTGATTCTCAGCCCACACGTAGGCAGGATCACAGTCGCCCCCCAGAGATGGGAAGAGTTCCTTGTTCTCCCAGCACCCCAAATCAACCACATGGTGCAGGTCCCAACGTGCCAGGGTTTCTCTCCTTCGGGCCGCCAAAAGTCAATAGCATATTTTTTTAAAAGGATTTTTGTTATTTATATGGATTAACCATGTTATATATTTTTCATGCAGCCTGAGACCATTCCTTTTCATTCAATGCAGCCTCGACAAGCAGAAAACTAGACAGCCATAGGCTAAAACATTCAGACACTATTCCAAGTGACTTTCAAATGGATCTTACCAGAAATGAAGGTAATAAGGAGGTGACAAACAAACCACTTCCAGTTTGAATAAATAAAATTCAACAGATTTTTTTTCTTACCTATCAGTCTTTTGGAATTTCAAATGCCTAATAATTGAAAATTTTTATTCATTTTCTATCATGGATATATATATATACACATACATATGATAAAAAATGAATAAAATATATTCATATATAAACATAGTCTTACACACACACACATATATGATCAGTAGCTAATTGCAGTTAGTTACCCTAGAGAAAGATAAAAAGAGTTTATTTTTTAAAAATAATTTTAGCATGTGTGCAAAGTTGCCATTCCAGATGGGGACAATTATGTGATGTTATATTTCAAAGGCAAACATTTCTTAAACGTACTAGGGAAAAAAAATACCTATTAAGGAAATAGGGGCTGCTGAAGGAAAGACACGTGTTATCTATTTCTTCAATTAGCAGCAAACTTCTGGTTGTATTCCTGAAGAACTGCAGGGGTTCTAATTGAAATATTCTAATCATTCCTTTTTTTCTAATCCACGCAATGCTGTTGTAAATTGAGGGAAAGAATCATACAAAAATTCTGGGCAAAAACCATTTCTGATTTTGTAGCTATGAGAACAAGGTTGCACTATTTTGCTTAATGCTTCATTTATTAAAAGTTTTTCTCAGTAGGACAGCAAGCAATTATTCAAGGCAGCTGGGTTCAAGAAGGACCGATGGCATGTTATTATACACAGAGGAATTAGGGATCACGGGAAGATGAACAATGTAATTACGTTCATGGAGTGTCACTTATTAATTTTAAAGGTGAGATTCATGATAATTTCATAATAGCTCTGAAAATCAAAGCAAATGTCTGCATTTGTAAGGATCTCTAAGGTCTAAAATTGGCACATGGATTCAATTTAGTTAAAATGTGGATGTGGCCTGCAGTCTTCAATGTTTCAAGGCGAAAGAAATCCTGAAAATCAGGCAGACAAAATCTACAATTAATCTAATATTCCTGTTTCTTAATCTTCCAATTATCACAATCTCACTCCCTTCCTGCTTTAGTGCAAAGAGGGAGCCCTAACAGGATTACCCACAATTGTGTTGTATTTCCTATGAATAATTACAGGGAAGTGCAAACATGATGCGGTCATAGCAGTCCACGGTCATAGCAGTCCACACTGGCTCTACCGTGGTGATTTGAGAAGCAGCGCCCTTGAAAAGCCCCACACCCGCTCCCTTTGCTGTTCCTGCACCCTGCCCTTAACTGTTTCTCTCTACAGTACTTCCACTGCCTCTTTCACTCTCTTTATTCCATTTTTGGTTTAGCATTACTGCTAATTAGAAATCCAAAGCACGTACTTTTTTTTTAAACAGGATGAAGGCAATCGTTTTTTGCCAAGTAAGTGGGTGATATTTACAGCGAGCAATTAAAATGCATTTTATCAAAATTTTTTTTTAAAAAAAGCAAATGCTAATAATAGTAAAGTGACAACAAAAAATAAGAATGAAAAACTGAAGAGATCTGGAAATCAATGTAAATTAGTAAACTGAAGTGCTATGAAAACCCTACATGTGCAGTTAACTATATATAAAATACCCCGACATAAAATAAAGAATAAAAGAATATGAAATTATGATTTTCCAAAGTCTGATATATTTTAAAGTTTCCCAGCTTCTAGATGTTGTAGAGCTACTTTTACCTTTGAGTAATTTTTCCAAATGGAAATCACTTTATTGTTTTTTAGCCTATCAGTGTAATGGATGCTTACTATTAAAAATGTAAGTACAGGGCTGGGGATTTAGCTCAGTGGCTTAAGCGCCTGCCTGGCAAGCGTAAGGTCGTGAGTTCGATCCCCGGTACCAAAAAAAAAAACAAAAACAAAAATGTAAGTACAGTTAAATTTCCTAGTAAAAAACTGCTAAAACTTAATCTGTTTCACATCATTTTGTATATAGCATCTAACTGTAAATAACAGCTACAAATACATGAAAATACATTTTCGATAAGTTTATTTACTTAGTATTATTTTTTGAGCACCTACTACGGTCAAGCAGCAGGACCTCTTGGTGGTGATGGTGCCTCCCCTTGTGGTATCCAGCAGCCCACGGTAGGAGAGAAGCGCTAGTTAGTAATCATGAAAAAATGTCATCATACTGTTAGTGTGACAAGTGCTATGAAGGAGACGCACATACTCTAAGACCTTACATTCTAGGAAAGAGACTTGAGAGATTTTGGGGGGTGATTACCTTGAGAACACTATGATATTAAGTTCAGATGTCAAGGAAGAGTCAGAAGCCAGGTGGTGCCTAGAAAAAGTTGGGAATGAGGGGAATGGAAAGGTCCAGAACAGCCGAGCTTTGCAGGCTGAGGAAGCTGCATTGAAAGGAGTGACGCATTGGAGAAAATTCTGGAAAGAGAACATCCAGAAATCAGCGTGTGATGGTGAGAGGCAAGCCTGGAGCAGTGACTAGGGATCTAGACCTTATGCAGCCTTGTGGACCCTGCTGGGGACCTGGTTCCCAATCTCAAGTAGTGGAAACAGACATTGAGGACAGAGGAGTACATTCTGCACCAAGATCAACCTGGCTTCAGTGTGGTGCATGGACAGGGAAGTGTGGAAGAAGCGCAGGGTGAAGGGAGCAAGATAGGTGGCAGCAACAACTACTGTGGCCACAGAGGCTTCGGAGAGACAGGAACACAGTGAATGTGCGTGTGTGAGCAGTAAGACAGAAGGGTCAAGGGAAAATCACTTAGCAAAGTTCTTTCCCTAAAATTTTTGGTCCATGTGGCTATAGTGCCTTCTTTCTATGTTTGTATAGCGTGGCTTTGATTAATTTTTCTGTTAGCTCACGTTTTGTTTTTGTCTGTTCTTTGTATTAATGGTTTTCTTTATGCCATCTCCTGATAATCAAGCCTTTGTTTTGCAGTTACACTTGCCAATCAATTCCTTTTTTCTTCTAGACTTTTTGTCTTTTATTCTACTGATTTTATGATAATCTTTAGTTGATTTTTGAAAATTCATTTGAAAATGATTTTGCTGTTATAAGATAGGGACTGGGTTCATATCTTCTAAATGGGTAGAAGTTAGTTTCCTATATTCAGTATCCTTTACTCACTAAATAGCTATCTTCTCATACACAAATACTAGTCAGATAGTCACTAAATTATTTTAAATTGCTCTGGTTGAATTTTTCTATGCTAATTGTATGTTGTATTAGCCAAGATAACATTATTGTACCTTTAATAATATTTTTATTCTTTTTCTATGTTTTCTTTTTTTTTAAATTTTATTTTATTTTAAAAGGGAATAAAATTAAACACAACAAAACAGAACAGAGTGGGACATAAGAAAGCATAAACCCCAAAGCCAGACAACCAGAGATCTTCACTATGTGTCATATTGTCTCCTGTTTTCTTCCAAATGGTTGTCCTTATCTTTGCATATGGAGAGCTCATACTAAATACCATAGCCAATCTTTTCACAAGATGTGTAGTTCACTGGCTCCCACTTGCTAGGCAGGGGGGAGGGGGAGGGGAGGACACGGGTTGGGGGACAGGACACATGAGATGTCTGATTCTCAGCCCACACACAGGCAGGATCACAGTCATTCCCCAGAGATGGGAAGAGTTCCGTGTTCTCCTGGCACCCCGAGTCAACTGCACTGTGCAGGTCCCGATGTGCCAGGGTCTCTCTCCTTTGGGCCGCTGAAAGTCTGCCACACTCTCAGCTGCCCCCAGACGGGGGGAGTTCCTTGTTCTCCTGGCACCCTGAGTCAACTGCACTGTGCAGGTCCTGATGTGCCAGGGTCTCTCTCCTTCAGGCCACCAAAAATCTGCCACACTGTCAGCTGCCCCCTCCAGAGAGGAGGAGTTCCATGTTCTCCCAGCACCCAGAGTCAACTGCATGATGCAGGTCCCGAGGCACCAGGGTCTCTCTCCTGAGGGCCCCCTAAAGTCTGCCATACTCACCTGCTATTTCTTTCTGATGAATTGACCATTCCATTTCCAAAGTTCTGAAGTGGCCAACAGACCACAGAAAGAATTCTCTTTAGGTTCCTGTTTGAAACCAGCAGCTACAGCAATCTTTTTCTATGTTTTCTTTTACACAGAAATTCAGAGACTTTGCTTTTCAATTTTGTGAAAAGAACTGTTTGATTTTTTTTGAGGTTTTCCTAGATTTACAGATTAATCTGGAAATACTGATATGTTTTACAAAACTGAGAGTCCCTTTCAAGAATTGTGATATGTCTTTCCATTTATCCAAATCTTCTTTTATGTCCTTCAGTAACATCTTATGATTTTACTTATATAAATCTTAAGGTAAAAGTATTGGTTTGGTTTGCATTATCTTGTCTGTTCTTACTTTTGATTTTATTTAGGTGTGCATAAATACATCCATCTTCCCTGTTGAAAATATTGAGGCAGATATTTCTGAAAAGTTTGTACACAGTAGATAACTGAGAAGTCTTTTCTCTCTCCAAAGGGTTTGTTATTCATTCCAGGCAGGAAAATATGTAGGAGCTAAATTTTTCTTCCTGTGGAATAAATGCCTCCATGGAGAATTTCAAGTCAACCTCTCTTTGCAAGTGAAGGCCTGCCTTTTCCAGTGTGAACTTTAACGTGGGCAGGGGATGTGTCCAAGGTTGTCTATCTTCATTTCTAGAAACACATTCTATAACGATTTGGACATAGTCCAGTGTAGTTCTTCTGCTGGCACATGTTCAAGACCCAGCTAAAGAATCGTTCCCCTTTACCCTTGTATGTTTATCTATTAAACGATCTTTCTCTTGTATACTCTCCCATAGATACTTTG
Organism: Dolichotis patagonum; assembly: GCA_004027295.1. NCBI lineage: Eukaryota > Metazoa > Chordata > Mammalia > Rodentia > Caviidae > Dolichotis > Dolichotis patagonum. Next base: position 16,596 of record PVJX010005157.1, on the reverse strand, counting down.
AAGGATGCAGAGTCTGTCCATAAGCCCTAAGGACTGACCCTAAAGTTCATCTAATATGTTTTTGAAAGATAGTCTCTTTCTTCTCTCTCCTACCTAGGAAAAGAAGGGAATTATCATTAGATGTTATAGCTGATAATGCATACAGAGGCATGCACAAAAAAGGATCAACGACCCCACATACATTTATCTGTGAGATAGATCTACCATTCTGTGTGCAAAAGCTTTGTTCAAAACTGTTCTTTCAGTGTCCAAGTTAAGCTTAGCTTTGGTAGCCCTGACTTCATTTAAATTGGAGAGGCATGGTGAATTCCATGGGAGAGCTGGCAGGGACAAAACGGGGTTTCTCCGACCTCTTTATCTGCGCTTTATTTGTCCTCTGTCTCCACAGATTTGCTTCCTTGTGAAACTCCACCACAGAGATGTGTATCTTCATTTTCCAGCCGCAGCCTGGGCTTTGCAATGGTGAAGGCTTGTAGCTTGCTATTTAATTGGGGATTAATACTTTCCTATTATCCTTATGTCCAGCCCTCTCTCCTGCCTGGTACTGTAACACACTGCATTCAGTATTCTAATGGGATTGTGCGGGCCTGCCATCACTAGCTGGATTTTTCACAGGATACTAGGACAATAAGGGCCTTGAGAAAGTGAATGTGAGAAATGCACGCTGCTTTCTAGGGACATTAGTTCAAAATGAAAACAACACTGTCCTCTATTGCTCCTCTATTGCTGTGTCTGCCTCCCTATTTTCACTAGTAAATAACTAGAGCCCTTCCCTGCACCATGGCCATGAACACAAAAAATAACTCCAGTCATTGGAGGACGGTGCTTTGGGCTGTAAAATCCATCTCTCTTTGTAAACATGTAGTTGTCACTCACTGTCTGCGTTCTTTCTTTCCATGAAATACTCAGTTACTCAACCCTAAGACATTTTTTTTAACTCCAAGAGTAAAACTGTGATAAAATCATAATAATAAGCCATCTGCAAAGAAAAACCTGGGGAACCTAATGGCCCGTAAACATTAGCAACTCTATGCATTAACTGAACCTAAGCTGATAATTCAGCATAGCTTCGTCTATGCAGGATTGATTTTTGAGGCATGAACTTCTGGCTCTTTCTAGACCCACTAATGACGTGGGTAGCTGTGACAAGTTAAATGATTTAAAATGAGATTTGGAGACTCCTAGGGAAGAAGAATAACTAAGAAAGAATCATAAGTTTTCCTGGTTTTGAAGAGAGAAAATACGGAAGTCCAAGAATGGTCTCAGGCTGTTAGAAAACACCAGGATCTAGTTCCTGGCTTCCTCTCAGAGGCTTTCTTCTCCTCCTCCTGTAATTGTTCCACATTCTTCTTGACGCCTCTTTCCTTCCTTGGATCTTTGGAGCTTTCATTCCCTGATTTCCAATGTCTTCTCCTCCCTTTTTTTTTTCTGACAGGAGAATTCTATTCTCTTCTTTCATAATAACAGGAGTTTGGGTTTCACCTATGGTTGCCCACCAAGAAAGTACATTTTCCATGCTCCCTTAAAACCAAGTTTCTGAATGTGAATTGGATTCTACCAATAGAAACCTTACCAGAGAGTCAAGAGGAGAGGCAGAGGGACTTTTTTGTGTCCTGTCTGTTCTCACCGGCCAGGATGAGCTCAGGTGACCTGCTTGGGCTTCCAGTCTACTCTGGTTACCTAGTGGTCCAGAAGCAACGTGGCTGTGGCCACACCCAGGTCTTGTCTCCACTCTCTCAATGCTGCTGCTTGTGTCTCTTCTCTGGCTTCTGCTGCAGGAGAGGCCTGGTTCAGAGTTGTTCTGGGAGTCATTTGAGGAGGCCTGCCCGTTACCTGTCCAGTGGTTTTGGAAATCCCTGCTTTAGATCCATTTTGTTATAAATGCTTGTGGTTAAGTTCTAGTTCTCACACTAACTCTACAGCAAATAACGTCACTTTTGTGGAACCCCATAACGTTTAAGAGCAGAGACATACAGTAAGCCATTGTCAGGAATAAAGGAGTTCCACTTGCTGGGCTTTATCTGAGGCACTTTCCACAGACTCTTCACTGGTTCACCCCAACCACTCGAAGAGCGGACGTAAGAGCGCGTAGTCACCATTATGGAGCTCCTCCCAGGGAGGGGGCTGTAGGTCAGTGTAGTTGATTACGGATGAGGCCCAGGCCTCTATCCTGCTTGGGGTTCCACTCTATAAAGTGAAGGTAGGGAGTTTTAAGCCCTCACAGCCAGGAAATGAAACCTATTCTTTTTTTTGAACTTTCTCTGTCACAGCTCAGAGCAAAATACTGGTTAGAATATAAAAAAGAAGTACCGCCTACCAAAATTCCCCTGAGGAAGTTCCCCTGTAAAGACTGCTAGTGGCTGAAGATTTCGGTGCACTCTCTTTGAAGAAATAAACACAAGCCCAGGGTGCACACAGCGATCATTTCAAAACATCCCACAGGTGAAATGGATTTGGGAGCAGAATGAGTTTCTGCCTCGCTCTTCCCTGTGTGTTTTCCCTCCGCTCTGAGGACTGGGGTGTTTGGAGTGCCGGAGACCTTCGCGCTCGGGAGAAGCCTCTTTTTTAGCCTTCCTCATCTCACCCATACCACCAGGCCAGGCCTGCCTGAGGTATAGCTGCCTGCTCTCCAAAGCTGACTGCTTTTGCTTTCATGCTGTGTCTAACATCAGCCTTGCTTCAAACCAGAGTGGTGAGACACACAATTTGGATTTGGGTTTGGGTTTCAGGAGAACTAGAGGCAGCCTGTTATGCTGTCAGGTTTCTAGGACATCATAACCACCCATGCCCCCTCTATGGGTCCAGCCTAGCTTTACATGTTTACACTACTGGGATTAGGGGTCAGGAAGCAGAAAAGAAGGTGTTAACTGAGCTTGCTCTGTCTGCTTTGTGCTGAGAACCCTTGACAGCAGAATTCTCGCCCCTTCCTCCGTTGCTTGCACACACGCCAGGTCTGTCTGCTGTCAAAGGCAGGCTCAGTTCTACCTGAGTCTGTGAAGTCTCTTCAAACCTGGCAGGCAGAGTTAATCTCTTTGTCTGGAGAGCCCACAAGCTTTGTTGACACAGCGAAAGCAGTACTGTAGCACTTACCACAGGGTACTGTAATGAGCTGTTTACTTTCCTGTTGTCCTCACCACATATTGACCTTGGTAAGGAGAGTGACTGTATCTCATTCATCTCTTAATCCTTCACAGCTAAATAAATATTTGGTAAATCAAAATGAATTCTCACCCCCAATTTAATGCGCTGCACCTAACCCAAAGATAACACACAGAATTCCTTGTGTAAGGGTCTCTTTATTTCAAAATGTACCTTTGATGTATGGGACGTTCAATGCATGTGTGCACATATTAACTCAAGTCAATCGTAGCTGCACATGGGCGCTGCAGCCCAGCTCTGGATTGAACTAAAACTCTACTACTGGCAAGTACATGACCTGGGGGAAGTGCCTTGACTTCTATTTGATGCAGTTTCCTATGAAAGACAGCGAATCACAGAGTCTATCTCATGCGGTTGTCATGAAGATTAAATGAATTAACAAGGGGTAGAGCAAAGAGAAAGTTTTCTGGTACACAGTAACTATTTTTTAAGGTTTGTTATTATTGTCATCCTGATATCAGACACATTAACATGTGAAATGAAAAATGTCTACCCTAAATTCATACATGGCTTAACATTCAAAAAGCAGATTTATACATTTCTTAGTTGAGAAGAAATTCCACACAAAGTGTGTCCAGAATTGGCTCTGCTTTCTCTGGATATGAGGGATGCTCTGCCTCATTTACAGGGACCTTGTGTACTTTGCTTGTAGTATCGGGTTCCCTCCCTTTCTTCGGTCTTATTTTCACCTGAAATGCTGGCCCAACAGCTTATATCCTTTAACTGCCAGGGCACCTAACAACAATGACTGCTTATGAAAACATAAATGAAGAAACTAATCAGCAACACAGCCCACACACAACACCTGGACTCAACTCATAGATACTGTAGGTACCATGCAAGCAGATAGCTAGAGCTCAGTCTCTGGCCTTCTTGCTCCGGCACTCCCAGGCCTGGGGTCCTATTTTGGAAATGGGTAGAAACAGGAACCAGGTTACACACATATTCTGCGCCTGTTTCCCCCATTTCTAGTGGCCACCCCTTCTCGTCTCTTATGCAAGCTGGAATGTGGACCACTTTCTCCATGCTCTTGTTCATTATTAATCCAATTAGACTTCTGGCACTCTGCCCTAAAGTATATTTTTCTACATAAACTTTAGCTGCATAGAGCTGCTATCTTATCTTTCTTTTATTCAACTGACCATTTATACTTGGGGTGTAATACTATGTGTACCTGGTTATTAGTATGACGAGTCTCTTAGGTGTCATAATGGGAAACTACATATTTAGTATTGTAAATGCTTTTGGATAAACTATTGACTCTGGCGTGGGTGACTTCTTCTAAGACAGATAAATAACACAGATGAGATAGTATGATGATTCACTCTTATTTATTAAAATCCTATGGAACCTACAGACAGGTGCCAGGTGCTGGTGGTCTCACTAGGAAGATACAATTAAGAGGCATTAAAATGCATCATTACTTGCAACATTGTTTGACTCAGAATGTTAGTCAGCTTTCCATTACTGTAACAAATACCTGATCTAATCAAATTGTAAAGAGAGAGGGCTTATTTTAGCTCACAGCTTTGGAAGACTCACTCCATGATGAATTGGCTCTGTTTCTTTGGGCCTGTGACCACACACTACGGTGTGAGTGTGAGGCCAAACCAAATGAGTCACCCTGTGGCCAAGAAGAAAAAGCAGGTGAGGAGAGGAGACTAGGGAGCATAGTTGCTTTGCAGGGAACGACTCCAATGACTGAAGCCTTCCCACCAGAAGCCACATTTTGTGCGTTTCACCACCTCCCAACACCACCTTGCTGGGGACCACGCCTCTAACACATGGGTCTTTAAGTGACTTTAAATTCCGTACTACAGTACTCAGTATTGTAGGCATTTAGCAAAGGTTTACTCTTTGGAGAAAAAGAGTCAAAGAGGTCACAAGCAGTTTTCATAAACATAATGAAACTTGACTGATCTCAAAGGACTGAAAGATTTGATCTGTGACGAGGAGGGAGTTGTATACTCAGGTAGAAGAGCATAGCAGAGAGACCGGAGTGAGCGTATCATGCTGTGCATGGGAGTGAGACCCCGAGGAGGATGCAAAAGGATGCTCAGCATATCGGCTGACACACTCAATGTGGATGGAAACAGGTCTCCAAGAAGGAGGTGATGTGGTGGAATCAGCTGGAAGATAACCTAATGGTGTTTTGCAGTTAGCACTGAAGAATGGGGAGCACATTCTTGGAGAAAATGAGGGTTCTTCTGAGAAAGAGTCAAGATAGCACCATGGAAATGGAGAGAAAGCGCAACTCAATATATTCAGGAGGAAAATCAGAACTCAAATCTCATTCTTCTTGCATTTGGCTAGAGTAGTCCCAGCATGCTTTTGTGTCTGTGAGCATCCTATGGTTGCATTTACTCTTCTCAGTCTTCTCTTGTCTACTCACCCTGCCCCATTTCACATTACCTGTTATAAGCTGTCCACATAGAGTGCAGCGGGCTGCAGCACAAGAGGCAGGAAGCAAGCATTCAGTCATGGAAGACAGGTTTCTGTTATGTGGTCATGTGGTAGTGGGGATGGAGCGGATGCTAATACAGTGACAGTGGAGACCTCATGAAGCCTACCAGCTGGCCTGGGACTGTGGTAAACTTTCCTTGTGCAGCTTCAGTTTGGCCTAATAAATCATGCAGCCTCTCTGCTGCATCTTCTCCCCACATCTAACAAGAAAGTAGAAACTGTGGCCAGATGGAGTAGGGGTGCTAACCACCCATCAAGTCTTTGCATCCCCTTTATGCACACTGACTGTAGATCTTTGTGACACTGGCTCTCTATAGCACAGCTCATGAAGCTACTCTGGTAAGGCCTCTGTGCTTTGTCAGCCACACTTAAGACTGTGACAAACGTCATCCATGGTATTTCCTGCCTTTCTCCGAACTTCGAAGGTGTTCAGCTTGCTCTGGTCATTGGTACTTATGGAAGCACTGAGTATTCTATGCCGTTGTTTTGTGTTAATCAGTGTTCTCTTCCCCAGCTGGGCTCAGCTGCCTTTGAGGGCCTGCTGTGTCTTGCACTTTCCTTTATGCCAGGCAGAGGTGATTGCTAAGCAATAGTCAAAAGAATGAGTGAACAAATGACTCCCTCAAGCCCTGCTGGCGGTGAGAAGCTCATTGAACCCAACCTTTTTGATTGTGATTTTTTAAAGAATTAAAAATAAGCGGGCTCATCAGTAGCAGATAAGCTTATTAGTACCATGAACTTAAATATTGCTTACATATCAAGGACGGTTATACCTTAGGTTATAATAAAAGAGAAATGGCAAAGTTGGCATCGTGACTTGGTTGAATGATTAGGCTTTAAGGTTTGTCTTCTCAAATTCTTTCCCTTTTGCGTTGGGGTTTAGGAGAAAGAGAAAACATCCCACATTCCCGATCTGAGGGTGGAGTCTGAAATAAAATAAAAAGAAGCCATTCCTGCGTCTGTCCTCAGGCTGCTGTGTTTAGATCTTCCTCCATCAGGCCCTCTATCTGTGCTGTCAGAGCTCTCAAAGCCAAAACAACTCTTGCTCCAAATTCTGTCGGCCAACATCTCTTCCAAGGGCTTTGGCAGTTGGAGTAGAGAAAGGGAAGCTCCAGCGTCTAAAGAGGGCCCAGCAATGCAAAGGCCGGAAGTGAAGGACAAGGCTTCCGGGGGATGTTTGCGTGAGGGCCACAGTGGCTCAGGGCTGTTCTCTGAGGGTTTGAAGAGCTCCAATCTCCTGCTGGAGCAGGGAAGTGACATTTCTCCAGGGTACCAAATATTCAGAAGAGTATCTGCATACACATTCACAGATATTTTCTGGAATGGATTCAGACTGGGATGTAACACAAAGGAGAGAATTTTCTGCCCTAAAAGTAGAGAGTCAGAGAAAATAATCTTCAAAGAGAGAAGAAAGAAGTGACCTTACAGAGCAGAGAAAAGTGGCAGTGAATCCTCTGAGTTGGAGCATAAAATGGCTCCTGCCAATTTCCTATGAGGCTGCAGTACCTGTGTTCTTTCTATTTCACTTAAACTAGTTTAAATGACTTTTTAAAAAATTCCTTGCAACCAGATAATCCTTGGCTAAAATTTCAAGTTATAAATTGTGACTCTCCACCTTCCTTCTCCCACCAAACCTAACCCAGACACCTAACCCAAGCTCCTGCTGACACCTGACCCAAGAAAATGAAGAAAAACAAAATCACCAACTAGCATGCAGCAGTAACTAAGCACCTATGTGAAATTTTGGTTTCATTATTCATTCACAAATTGGGCCACTACCATTCATACCATTTATCAATGCATTTATTTTCAAAATGCATTTTGAACTCCAAAGATGGTCATTTGAAAACAATTTAAAAGTTAATATCTGTGCATATTCATGAGTGTGTGTGATACAGTTTTGTGCATTTGCAGGTTAATGGTGCAGGCTAAAGAACAGACAAATTTTGGATTCTGTTAGCTGAATCACTAGAGGTTACAGGACTTCGTACAAGTCAATTAGTTTTTTGAACATTAATTTCTTTCATCATCTAAAATGGGAACAACACTCTCATCTTTGTATTGTTATGAAGATGAAATGAGTCTAAATAAATCACTGTACCTTGAGCCACACAGACTTTTATGAATAATAATTCATTCATTCTTTCTTTTTTTTTGCATTGGTCAGATGGGGCCTTCCACTAATGTAGTTCTCCTATTACGTAAGAACTTAAAACATGTTAACTAACTGGTTTATTTTAGCTAGCTCAAAATACAAAAGCCGTTGACTTTTACATTACCAACAACTCTCTTTCAAAGAATGCAATCTCTTATATTGTTCCAAAAAATCTTGGATTACTCTCTGGCCTTCAGGAGAAAATAGGGGATTTTCTAAGAGACAATAACTGAGTACAAATTCCTTCCACTTGGATTTCTAGAAAAGCACGTCTACATTGTATTGAATGGTAACTGCTGCATGGAGGAGAAAGATATTTAGGAAAGCCATAGTGGTGACATCCTTCTAGGTTTCTTTTTTAGTTGGCTAAAGGAACCTGATTTGATTTAGGTATGATTTAGTTTGTAACTGGATTAAACCTTGAACTCCATTAAAAACCAATCAGCTTACTTGGCCTGCAGGAATTTTGCTTTTATGAACAGGACTTCATTTCAGAGTCCTTGTCTTTTTCTTATGGAAGTCATTTAACCTAGAGCTTTGCTGGGTTTACCTTATTGTGATCTCCATATCCTAATTTGAATAAGGACATGACTAAATTATAGAATCCCTGTTAGCTATGGCTTTGTTCTTAGGAGTGGAGATGAATTTCTCAAAGTTCTTTTCATCATTTATGTTGAGAATTTTATCACTGGAGAAGCTGTGAATTACTACGCAGAGGAGTCTGCGTTTCGGGTGTGTTGATTATTGCTAGTCTCCTACTAACCTGTTTTGAAAATCAGTTTTACTGTTATTTCTTACCTTTTTTTGGCTTAAAATAAAAAGGAAGCGGTTGAAGTATGTTTTAATTGCAGTTATAAAGTAATTGTTATATAGAATATAGGAAAAAAATTGGTGACTAAACAGGAACACGAGGGTAGACAGGACCGAACCCATGAGTTCAAAGCTCACACCCTGTCTGTTCTGTACTTATCAAAGACCTGTACACACACATTGGTTCCATAAGTCAGCTTTTTAATAAGATTGCCTTTTAATGCATAGGTAACAACTAAATTTTTTTTCATGTGACTGCCAGTAAGCATGCATTTTAGGAAATCAGACCTCATAGTTTTGCAGTAGGATAATATTAACAACCGAAATAACACTGAAAAACGACTGGAGTAATGAAGACCAACACATACTTCTTTTATGCTGGGCCTCATGCCAAGCATCTATATGCTCATTGTCTCTTGTAGTTTTTAGAGCCACCTTATGCGATAGCTTCTATTGTGAGCTCCCTTTTATCTTTGCTGAAATTAGACTGAGTTACTTGCCTGGGGCCACACAGCTTGTACTTGGTGCAGTGCGGTTCAAATCCAGGCAATTGGTTGTGCTGGGCAATGAGTGCTTGATGTCTGATTAAAAAGAAGAGTATTATTTTGGCAAAGTCAGATTGAACTTATTAGTGATATGGGAACTATTTAGCAGATAGGAAGTTTAAAGCAATTGGAAATATCCGTTAGTGACAGATGTTGTTGAACACAAAAGTTCTTTTAGACTGTTTGCTTCATTGGTCAAACTCAATTTTAGAAAGGTGCTGATTCACCGACACAGTTGGTTTGTATTATGGCCAGATGCTAGCTCAGTACTTGAAAATGTTTCTTCTTGAGCCTCTCTGATGGGAAATTAAATTAACAAGTGACTTTTGAGGAAGATGAACACACACACAGACACACACACACACACACACACACACACACACACACAAAACTAAACCAAACTAAACAAGACCATGAAATGGTAAGGTAAAATACAGGTAATGTTCATAAATAGTCAAACTCCCCACCATTCAATGAAAGTTTCATTCAGGGACTGCCCATTGCTTTGTCTTGTTTGACATAAAATTCTATTGTCCAACTGTTGCCAAATGATATTTGCATAGCCAGGAAGGGCTGAAAAACAGAGTTGTAATATTTCACTGTGTTATTTTTAGGGTAACTAGAAGTAAAATTTATTTTTAGAATTCTGGCAGCAGTTATTTATTGCAGCTCTATTTTAACTTTGCAAATAAAATTCTATTTCCTGGTTGTCTGGAATGAGAAATTCAGGATACATTAATTCCTGGAAGAATGAGTGGACTTCTGTATGTTTTCATGATTTAAGTCTAGGATTCTTAAGTAACAATTAATTCTTCATGGAAAAATATTCTCATATTCAGTAGGAACATAATATGGGAAGAATTACTCACTATTACCCAATATTACATACAGCTGAATGGCACCTTTTTTGTTTCACTGATTTAAAATGTACAAAGTTTGGTAATTTATATGAGTCAGAAAAAATCCTGTTTTGTTTTGGCATATTAATAGAATAAAAGAATTTGTTTGTTGTTATGAATCTCAGTCTTCCTGGGTTACACATCAACTCTTGTTCTCCTGTATATACTGTATGTAATTCATCTTTGAATCAAGCAAGATTTCATCGGGAGGATATTACAATGTGCACAGGTGCCATGTATTACTTCTCTTGTGTTCTTAAATATTAGGCACACTTTCATTTTATTGCGTATTGCTATCTTTTATAGAATCTCATTGGTATTTTTTTTTATCATAGAAGCAAGGGTTTGGTTAAAATCAAATCATTTCTTATGTCTGCTGCATACCCACAGTGGGATCAGCCTTTGGAGAGATAATTTAGAAGTGAAGTGTTGATAGTCTCTTTTCTCTAGAATATGGTAGTAGAAAAGTCATAAATGAGAGCCCTGTTTGGAAAAGAGAAAAAAAATAAAGAAAAAGAAAAGGGCATCTTAAAATATTTATAGTCACTTGGAATCTACTCTGCTTCTCTCTACAGTTTTGTGCCTGAAAGACTGACTTCTTATCTTCAGAATCAGCACCAGAAATATCAGTGAATTAGCAGGTATTGACCTCTACCTTGGGAATTTTTAAAATTGAATGCTGCAGATTCTATTCCTTTAATAGGTTAAAAAATGCTTTCCTTACTTGGCATAATGCATATTGAAAAAGCACCAATTGACCTATCAGAAGCAGTCTTTAAATGCATAGCAAATGCAAAGTCGTATTCAAAGAATTATACTGCAAGAAATGCAGTGCAGTGTAAGCTTGAGCTATGTAAACCTTGAGCTAGTGATTTTCTCCTGGATTAAGAATTCATGCTAAGCTTGAAGCTGCAACACAGCAAAGCCACTGAGACTTTTGTTTGGACTCTACCCCACTCTCCTGGCCTCCAAGTACATTTGTGTTTTGGCTAAACGAGGGAGATTATTTATCTCAGCTTTGAGCATACACAGGCCTTTCTCATCTTGATGAGGTCATAGCAATGTCCTCTCCACTTACTAGAATAATAAAGTTTGAACTTGATGCTGTGGGCATAGGCAGGCAAATTTCTCTGTCTACTTCCAAATTCATTTGTATGAATGTTGGCAGCCCCCACTTCCTTCCTGGATGTTGCCCTGTGGCTTCAGTTTCACAGCTACATGGACCCTCCATGGGGCTGCTCTCAACATGGCAGGTTATTTTCTGCAGAGCAAGTGATGGGAGGGGAGAAGGAAAAGGAGAAGGAGAGAGAGAGAGAGAGAGAGAGAGAGAGAGAGAGAGAAAGAGAGAGAGACAGAGGGAGAGACAGAGAAAGACATAGAGAGAGGGAGGAAAAAGAGGAAGAGGAAAAGGAAGAGGAAGAAGAAGGAGAAAGAGAGGGAGAAGGAGGAGAAAGAGAAGGAGAAGGAGAAGGAGGAGAAAAGAAAAAAAGAAGAAGAAAAGAGATGAGAGAAAAGAGAAAAAAGAGGCTGAGCAAAGAAGCAAAACAGTGCCCAAAGTTTAAGCTTCAGATTTTACAACCTGATCTCAAAAGTGACATAGCATCACTGCCGCCATATTCTTTTGGCCACATATACAAACTTGATGAAATGTAGGTGGAGACCACACACGCTCATGTGTGTCAGGAAGGGTTATGGGAGGCCATCTGGTAAACCCATTGCCAATTTATGTTATACTGTCAAAGAGTAGGTACAGGATGGATGTTCAACTGTGTTCGTATTTGGTGATGACTTTACTTGTGGGCATCTGAAATGACGAAACAGTGCTTTGGTATACTTGTAAATCTGATGGTTTTAAAAACAGAATTAAACTTTATTAAACTAAAAGTTGATAATGCATCTCAGAGAATGTAGGTTAAAACTGGTTGGTGATACATGAGTGGTATCAGTGGTGTGGAGTGTTCATATACAATGCATATTCACTTGAAAGTGTGACAAAGAAACTTTTTGGTTAAATTTAATATGTGGAATTTGAACATACCTAGTGATCACTCCCAAAGTTATTAGATATTTTCCCCTTGGATTGTCTCCAGGCTGCTGTAATCCTGTAAGAATACAAATATGTAACTAGCCTGCTCATACTTTCACTCACTTGATGGACTGAAACTTCCTGGGGCTCCTATGTCCCAAATAGGCTTTGGATGGCAGAAAGAAGTATGTCTCATGATAAACCCTGACGCCAAACTGGATACAATTAGCTACTTTCTTTTAGTAATTAATATCCTTTTGAGTGTGGGTTATAGATGGGCTATGAAGGCAGAGAGCTTGAAAAATAATAAAATCAAGTTAGGACACTAAACAGAACCTTGCCTTTGTGCAGAAGGATACTTAAGAGCTTTAAGTGATAAAAGAAAGGTTGTGGCCAGGGATATCGGCTCATGCTTACAGCCTCATGGGCAACTTAGTGAAGTCCTGTCTTGTAATAAAAAATAACAAACGAGTTAGAAGGATGGATTAATGAAAGCCCCTGGTTCAATACCCACTACTGAAAAAAAAAAACCCACCGTGCAGTAATGTGTTCTCAGAGCTGAGTACACTGTGCTGAGCTTGATTTTCATTTCCTTTTCCATCTATGAAGCCACTAAGGCATGTGGTACCCTGCGAGAGTCCACATGGGGATTTGAGGTGACAGGGAGGGCTCTTGGACCCCGTCACTTGTGTGAGGCTAGGCAGGAACAAGATCCAGCCTAGAGGATATGACAAATTACCACAGCTTCTCTAGGGAGCCTCTGTCCAGCCCTTGGAGGACAACAGGTGTGGCAGGAGGCACTTACGAGATGATTTAGAACCCTAGGAGGGCTTGTTCTCTCTCAAGGGGATTACGTCCTTCTGTGAAGAGGGTGTTTACGGCTCAAAATCTAGGGACAGACTGTCTGGAACCGCAGGTTCCCTAGCAATGCTGATCCTCTGCCTCTCAGTTTCTGGAAGCTCAGTTTCCAGAAAGGTTTACTATACCTTTCTAGTCTCTGGTATTATTTGGTTGACTGACCAGATATTGAAATATTGGCTTGGGTAAATCCAGGATGTAAGAGCTTTTGGGAAAACTAATATAAAATCAGAGTTATAAATTATACATAGAATTTTAGAATCACACCACATTTTATAGTATATATAATATATATTTTTCTGTAGTTTAAAAGTCTATAAATTACCACAAATATCATTAAGTCAAGAAAAAAGAGAGATCCAAAGTAGCTTCTGGCTCTACATTTTAAAAATCTCTCTTTCTCTCTCCTCCTTCTTCCTCCTCCGTGCCCACTGTGGGAAAATTTTACATCACCACATTACATTACTCTGGATCTGGTACCTTGGTGTTCTAACCCAGGGAGAACTGGCACTGTGGGTGAAAGGACCACGTCTCTGGGTATCCGAATCTCTGGGCTGACTGGTGTAACTATGTGCAGAAGTCATTGCAAACCACATAAAAACATTACATTAAACACAAGCTAAGTGGTCCCCAGCTAAACCTGTGCTTATTAGGTATGGAACATGCTCAGAGATGCTCAGACATCACCCAGCCCATGCAGAACAAGGCAGGTCAGAGAGGAATGATGATAGTCTCTTCTCTATGGTAATTCAAGTATTTTACTTTTCCAAATTTGTAAAAATACATGATCACAAGAATACACGTTTAGGACCCCTTTCGGGATCTCTTCAGAGGGACTGTGAAGTGTTATTAGCTTTCCCGGAAATCCACTTTTGATGCTTGATCCTTGATTCATTATTCAGAGCTCATGGATAGCTCAGGTAGGCTGATCACACTTGGCCTTGATTTCTGGTGTGAGCACTTTGTGATCTGGCCTGGCCACCCTAGAACTACGGAGCACACAGCGGCTCTCATACCAGCTGACTAAGATTAAATACACTACTCTTGGTCGAACTCAGCATTTAGGTTCTGAGTTCTGAAAAGTAAAATTACAGTACTGATATAGCATGGCCAAGGTTGGCTGTAATATCATTTTGTCTCTTTGTGTTCTCTCTCTTATGCATACGGAACCCCAAAAGGGGGATGAGCCATGCTGATTCAGAGCTTTCTTGTTATCATTGTCCACCCCTAGAGACGATTTAGGGTCATGTTTTATTCTCTGGAGATGGACAAGAGCTGAGCATGATCAGAAACTGAAATCACTCTCTCAAGGCCTTGGGCAACATCAACTTGGACCCTGGGAATTCTAAAAAGCAGGCCCGACTCACCTCTGACTCCTCTCATCAACATTTTCTCACAAATCTATGTGAGCCAGCCCTGCATCTTGCAATGTAATGAACATCCCTAGTTAGATTTTAGTTTAATCCATCAAACATGTTCATCAGCCTAAAGAATTTTGTGTTGCATCTACCCAGGGGAAAATTATGCAAGTATTCACCAGTCATGACAGGACAGGCAGATTTCTGGGGACTCTGGTTTTTCAGGCTATCTCATTCCCACCTTTCTTTCCATTCTCCTACCTTTCACTAATTATCATCCTCACTAATCTGACACAGCACAAAAGTTTATTCATTCACCTAAATCTGCAGCTCACATTTCCTCTTGGTTTTTATTTCAGTTTCCTGCTCCTTCCTTTTATTAATCAATTCCTAGGTGAATCGAAGTCTAATCTTCCTTGTCCAAGTTTGAATTTTCACTCCACCTTGGCAAGATTTCCTTATCTATCCTGTGGCAGATCTGGGCAAAAGTCAGGCTTCCCGCTGCAGAGAGAGTACCTGACTGAGCTGGGAAGATGAAACCGGCCTGTCACCAGCGGGTTGGGGGAGTTCTTTGTTTTCCTTTCTTCTTATCATCTTTCAAGCTCTCACGTGCTACATAGCCCCAGATAGAACCACACGCAATGTATGTATATGTTTAATTCAAAAGCATTCTGTGTGAAGATAAAACTGAAATTTCATCTTAAATAGATCTATTCATTCAGTGCTCTGGAGGCCAGCCAGGAACCAGATCCAAATATGAGGCTTTGTGGCAGCAACTGCAAGCGCCTTCTCCGTGTGACAGAAACCTGTGTTTTTAAAGGGCCTGTAGAACATGCCGCAAATGCTCTCAAGCTGTGAAGAGGCTCATATGAAGAGATAAACAGAGGCCCCAAACTGTGCACTGAATATAGAAGTCATCAAAGAAGTTTTAAAACCAATTCAGCATTTGACGAGAGGCCAGTGCAGTTCCCTTGTGATCAGAGTGACATGCTCAGGCTACTACTATGGGGAGAATCCTGACGGCAGTGTTTTCGTCCATGTGGGGAGGTATGAAGACCACCCCTTCCCACTCCCCACTCCGAGGAAAAGCATCACGAAGGATTGCAGTGGTGTGTTGGTAAGATCACCAACACATGGGCACCATTTGCCTGTGAGGGCATTGGTGAAATTCTAGCTACAAGGCAAAAGGGCCCAAGACCAGAGAGTTTATAGTACAGCCTCACCACGTTTATACCAAGCACAAGGAATAATCATCACCGAATCTAGAGATAATTGAAAACAGGCTTCTTCTAAGAATGGGGAGTTTCTTTTTTTGTAGGGGGGGAGGGTCAGAACAGAGGGAGAATGTCAGTGACTGAAAACACCATAACAGGCCCAAATATTTTTTGACTTTTATTGGAGAAAGTAAAACAGAGCTTATTAATCAAAAATCCCAGAGGCCGTTTAATGCTTCCCCATTATAAATTTCAGTTCTAAGTCTCTTTTTGTTAATCTAAGAGAGGTACTTAGTGCTTCAAGGTATAGAGAAGATCAGACATGCACAGGGAAATGAAAATGGGGGTGTCGGTCATAGCTAGCTTCAAAAGGGTCTAAACTCCCAGCGTTGGCCATTCCGTCTTTTTTTCTCATCAGAACTTCAGTAATAATTATCTCTGCTCCTTTTTGGTAAATCAGAAGAGACAAATGAATCACAGCTATGATTTTGATGCCAAGCCACGCTCTCGTTGTTAGAGGCTCAAGGCCAGATCTTCTCCTCGGCCTTCATTTCCCCTTTCTTTCAGCAAACTCATCACCTGCTTGCGCACATTTGTCACCATCTGGCATTACCACTGTGCCAGCCTTCTTTTCTTCCTTTCTGTGACACAGCAGGCCTTGATATTTCTGTCCCGATCCCTCACCCTACCCCTGGTCCTCATACTCCACGGACAGACAGGTAATAGAGGTACCAGCTCCATACCCGTCACAGCAGACACTGTGTTTTTCTCAGCTCTGACTGATGGGCCAGCAGCAGTGTACACTCCTGTAGCTGGGTAAACAATAAACAATGCTTCTAGAGATGCCGGAGCAAAACCTGGGTTAAATCTCACCCAGTGAAGGTAATGAGCGTGGTTTGGCTGGTTCTCACGAACTGTCTCAGGAAAGGCAAAGGCACGGAGCACTCTTGTGCCTTTCTCCAAGGGTATGAGGTACAGGCTTGTCTCAGCCTTGAGGGGGAACAATAGTATCTCCATCATCAAGTCATTTCACTCTGCTGCTGAACATCCAAACTTTTTCGTGGACTAATTGAACAGCCCACCCTTCTGGGCTCATCCCCAGGTGCTCT
>PVJX010005156.1:0-87702 GCA_004027295.1 Dolichotis patagonum | reverse complement strand
CTTGCTCAGGTTGCAACCAGCACCAAATATGGCTACACACAATCTGCCCCGCGCTAATGGCCAATAGCTCGCCTCCACGTAGAACCCTTCGATTGGCTATAGACAGCTTATAAGCTTAGTGTAAGGAAGTGCTCGTTGCACAACACGCAGGGAGCCGTCAAGGACGGACATGTGATGAGGTTGCTGCCCGGTCAATAAATGAGCTTGCAGAAGTCCAGTGTTCGTGTGCTCTCTTCCGCGGGACGGAGTCGGCGCCGGACACTGTACTTCTTGTATTTGACTCCTTGGGTGACCAGTATAAATAATACTATAAATTATGTGTCCTGTATTAATTGTTCTCCTTGCAACCCCTGACTACAACACACGGCTTAGATGTAGAATGTGCCAGGGTCAATGGTAACACCATGAACAGTGTTGCTCACATTTCAACATGTATGAGGATCACCTGAATAGCTCTTTGAAGGGAGGCTTCAGTCAGTAGAAGATATGAGGCCTGCATCCCCCCGCCATGCCAGGGATTGAACTCAGGTTTGCCAAGCAGGCACTTACACTGCTGAGCTAAACTCCTGGCCTGCATTTCTAACAAGCTCCCAGGAGACACTGATCCTGCTGAAATAGTTTGAGTAGCAAAGTTAGAACCTTAGCACTGTTCTTCCTTCTAGAAATAAGACGTAGGCCAGAAGTTGGAGGCCCAGGCTCTTGCACTGAGTCTGCTTTTAAGCAGTTATGTGATTGGAAAATTATTTAACCCTCCATCTACTTCTGTAAAGTGATATACTTCTGGTCCAGGTGACGCATCAGGTCCCTCACAACTATCAAATGGAAAGATTTAAAGATAATCATTATTTTTACTTTAGCTGCTATCATTTACATTTCCTCTCCTAAATAGTTAGCAAAATTTCCCTGTTTAGTTGTACTTCGCGTTCTGTGAGACAAGATAGTATTTATTTTTAAGGTCAGTTTCCATGCTTTTCCTTTACAGTTCTGAGAACACTAACTGGATTTGTATTTTCCCTTAAGGAGAGTTCTAATGAACACTGGGCTTTGAATGGGGCTATCTGTTGCCCAAATGAAAACGTAGCTCCTATTATTTCACATTAGAAAGGTTGTAATAGTCTTAAATAGATGATGGTCCTTTGATTGGTGCCAATCTCTTAAAATGCACCAAGCTAAGGTGGCAGTGGTAAATAGTTTCACGTTGCATGTAGCAGGGGAAAACAATCTTTTCCCTTCTTCAAACAGAATTTAAATCAGATGCCTCCTATTTATTCCCATATCAATATTTTTATTCGCAATTCTATTGACTCTTGTTTGTAATATGGTACTAGTCAGCCCACTGGTGTTCCATTTCCAACCTGTTTCACAGCTACTCCAATACAGCACTGCCAGGACAGTGGTCCCATATTTCAACAAAGCTCGTGCTACTCCCAGTCAAAAACCTGCACTGGGCCCTAATTCGACTCCTTAATCCAACAGATTGAGCTACTTTTCAGTTTCCCAGTATTCCACCCAATGTTTTCTATACTGCCCATTTGTGGATCGACATATTCCCTCTATCTGGTATTCCTTCTTCATCAAATTCTACTCATTCTTCAAAACACATTGAAAATCCCAATTCTCCTGGTAAGAAATAGATGTCATACACCTTGCTCTCAACTCTGTTCTTTACTCAACAACAACTTCTGCCCTATAATCTCTGCATTTCCCCCCTTTCCTTTAATACAGTTGTTGGGGCTATGTAATATGTTTCATTTATCACTGTAGCTCACACAGAACTTTTTCAGTTGTCTGTACCTGTTGAGGAAATGAGTAAAAAATACACCTTTAGTGTTAACATGTGGCTCAAGATGCTTAGGAACTGAAGTTTAAAGCTGTTTATTAATATTGTATATTATTTATGTGGGACCAATTACTTATCATCTGTGACTCATTCTTCTCTTATTTATTGGGGTACTAGTAAATGTCTGTTAAATTTTCATACTCACTTAAGGAACATAAGGGGCTATGTTATATGGCTGTTGGAGAAGAGGGAAATCTTTTGACTTACAAAACCATGGTAAATAGTTTCATAGGAAAGTATGTCCCATATTCCACTGTTATATTGTTAAGAAAGTTCTGCACGGAAAATTCAGAGTACACAAAGATGATGTAATTAACTATGAAAACGCTACACATTGGCTTCACAATTTGTTACTACCTAGAGTTGACAGTTTCAAGAAGAAATATCAAATCTTTTCCTTAAGATACCATCAATGCCACTTTAAGAATGATACCATAATTGTCTATTTTGGCTTGGGGACTATTACAGGTGTACTATGCAAGATACATTGTACATTTAAAAAAAAACATGAGAATGAAAAAGTCTAACAATCCATGATTGTAGAATTTGTGAACTTTCAGCACATACCAAATTGATTTCCTGTGCTCCAGAAGCTACAGCTGAATGGTAGGTGTTTTTAGTTAGCTTTCTGTTGCTAAGACACAATACTCGATACCTATAATTTAAAGGAGGAAAGGTCTAATTTAGCTCAGTTTCAGGAGGTTGAGTCCCTGGTCAACTGGTTCCCAGGCAGAAACATCAGGGCATGAGGGTGCTGGATAGCAAAACTGCTTAGTTCATGACAGCCAGGAAGCAGAGCAGAGGAACAGTGACAGAGAGGGAGAGAGATAGAAACCAGACATAGCCCCCAAGGCCCCAGCTCCATGATCCACTGAGACAGTCATACCTGTTCGACCAATGCACCGTGCAGATCTCAAGGCCAATCATGTCGAAACATCACCCTGACAGCCACAGTTTGGACTTTTTAGCAGCAGTGTGTTAAACCTTTTGGAACATCAGCTTGTTCTATTAGTACAATATTTTAATAGTCATAAAATGTTAAAAGGCAAAGCTTGAAAAAAACTTGCTCCATAATCAGAGAAATTAAGAATATATCAGAATAAGTTTATAAATTTGGAAAAATGAAGAATACCACTACATTCCCCTGGTTCCTAAAAAGACAGCTGAAATCACAAGACTGAAAAAGCATGTCTAACCTGCTAACAAATATTGTTGCCAAAGGTTTTCTCCTATACTTTCATTAGCTTTTGCCATCTACTTTATGTGAGAAGTACTTGTAATTTAAACATCGGATCAGAGATGAGGAGGTGTAGGGCAGTGGTCTCCTGCTGAAATTATACAAGATAATTTTCAGGGGTGCAGCAATATATGGTATATGCATTTTTTTAATACATGAATATTCATTTCAAAGAGCATTCCCAAGATATAAGTAGCAAATTGAACTCTTTATCGTTATCTTTCCTTAATCCACTCTTCCTTCTTACACAAATTTAAATTTTAAAAGTGAGTACACTTTAAAATATTAATTAAATATAGCATAGGTTGTGTTGACAAAAATCACGAAGGAGGCTTGGGAACCTCTTAGTGTGGTGGGAAAACTGGGACCCACTGTAGGTGGTTGTGGTCCGTCCTATCCTAAACCAGCCATGTTACTTTAGCTAAGTCACAGTCCCTTTGGAGGGCCATTCCTCATCGTTAAAGAGAGGGTTAGGATGACCACATAAGATCCACTCCAGTACCACTATTCTACAATGTGTGAATACTTGTTAATGGTCATTACAAGAGACAGCAATCTCCATAAAACAAAATAGACATTCTAACCCTTAACACAAGGTGTCTTCCTTAAACTTGTCAGGAGAATCAGTGGATTTCATGTGGAATTTTTTGAAGTTACAATATTTCCCCGGTAGACTAATCCTTTGAAAGATTAGAGATAAGCTTGACTTTTGCTTAATAATTTTTTTTTTTTGGTACTGAGGATTGAACTCATTACCTCACACTTGCCAGGCAGGCGCTTAAGCCACTGAGCTAAATCCCCGGCCATGAAGTAATTTTACTTTTTTCACATGGGGGGACCTCAAGTAGCTTTGGATTCAGTAGGATTGATAAATTAGGAGAGAGTTTTCTGTATCATATTTCAGATGTGTAACTATTATCCAAAAATGGGAATGGGTCTGCATGATGCAGTCAGATGGAGGATCTAAGTCAAGTCACATTTTAAACAAAAATGTACTCCTGTTAGATGGAGAGAAATCAATTCAAAGTAGCCAAATCGCCTATTTTCTGGTAAAGAACTTCTACCAAATAATATTTCCATGGTCAGACTCTGTTTGCTAAATAACCTTCATACTTTGAAAAGTAAAACACTTTTTCTTTGAATTGAAACCACTACCCTTTTTTGTAGAAGGGCCACACTCTCAGAGAAGCCTGTCCTGAATATTTCTAGTGTTGCTTCCCACCTGGTCTAAAGAGAAATGAGATTAACCAACTAAGCTGCAAGGTAAAGGAAAGATGCTTTTGCTGCTGCTGCTGCTGCCGCCGCCGCCGAGCCCTGTGACTATCTGAGCTAAGCATTTGGAAATTATTTAATTAAGGACTAAAGTATTTTCTTCTTTTTTTATAAGAATACTTACTACATCTATTAACCCAATTAGCTCAACAAACAAATGGACAAACACAAATAAACCAATATAATCTATTTTTGGTAGAAATATTTCTGATTGTCATGAAACAAAAAAGAAAAAACAATGCTATGAGGGAAATTCTTTTTACCTGTGATTTCTAAAAGGGTATATTCATAGAGCACATCTGAATGCACGTAATACACACATGTAGAAATGGACCCTCCGGAATACCTACAACTTCATTATCTACTGCAATTTCAAAGACTTCTTGGAAACCGTGGCTTTACAGCTTTTCTTTACAATCGTCTGTTAAATACATCTGTAGACGTATTTGACCTTTGTCACCCTGGGGACAGAGAGTCTCTGACACTCCGCGAAACAGGTGCACACCGGGTGACGCTGATCAGGAGTCCAGATCCGTCACTCCTGACTCAGCTTCCTCCGAAGAATGGCAGCCAGTCTCTGTCTGGTCTCGTTTACTGAGGACGCCGGGCCCCTGGGAGGACGAGGTGTGGGCAGCACGGGCACACCCGAGTTGCTGGTCCTCTTGGGCTTGTGTGAGGTTGGAGAAGCGATTGGGTTTGTTCTGTGCAGGCTGGGGATTCTGAGTCCTTTTTCAGAGTTCAGCCTCGCAGGGCTTCTCGCTTCGTGATTACCGAGGGCTGCGACCGAGGAGGTTAGGCTGCCTTTGCTGGGGGGACATGGTGACAAGGGCAAGCTTCCGCTGAGCTTCCTGAGCCCCAGGAGCTGTTCTCTGGCTTGACTCAAGGCCTCTGTCAGTTCAAAGCGCTCCTCACACTCTCTGCGCACCGTTTCCTGAAGAATAGTGTTCTGAAAAGAGAGGGGGCACCCTGGCTTACACGATGTACACAGCAGAAGCTGTCAGCAAGATAAAGTGCGACTTGAGCTGGAAACAAGGTCAGTATTCTTTGCCTGTCTTTATTTACAGAAGATGAACCAAGACCCAGGGAGGTTTGTGACCTACCCAGAGTCACGGTGGTGCTGAAGGTGATAAAACCCAGGATTTCTAATGCTTTTATTAGCATGTTTCAACTTTTCTGTCTCACGTTTCAGACAGCGTACTCTGCACATGTGACATCTAATAGTTAATATCTTCAGCGTCATTAAATACATGTTTTACGGTGATGGTACATGGCAGTACTTAAGTCAAGTAGGTAAAATTATATGGATTTTAAGATTGAAAGAATAACAAAATATATCAGCCGTAACATTTAAACAATAAATCAGTTACTTATATGATGCTTTCTCAATAGACATTAAATACACTGATCATTCACCATTCTGTAATATTCTCCAATAAATAGAAACTTCTGCTTTTATCTCCATTCATCAATAATATATAAAGTTACTAGAAGCTACAGTAGATAGTTGGTATTAATCAGATTTGTGGTACTATAACAAAATGCCTGAGGAAATAACTTACACAGAGATAAGGTTTAAATAAGGGAAGAACTTTTTAACAGTCAGAGCTGTCTACAGGATACTTATTGTTTCATTGGGATTTCCTAAACTCAACTGAACCTGTAAGTGTGTGCCTGAACTAGACAGCTTTAAGTTCCTTCACAATTCTGAGGTTCTACAACTTAGTTGTGGAGTTACTAATTTTTCAACTCTGGAGTTCATCAAAGTTCCTTCAAGGCCCATAGTAAAAATTAGGTTTTAGATCCTCCCAATATCCTGACATTCATGTCTGTAGAATGTTAAAAAAAAAATGTTTAAAAAGTAAACAGGTCAAGGTAGTCTTAATCAGTGGACACAATTAAAATGACTGTGTTACAGAATTTATCAGCTCAACATGGATTTCCTTTGGGTTAGCTTGTTCATAAAACAACATGTGAAATATCCTCTCTATGGGGTTACTGACTGATCTGCTGTCAGTGGAACCAAAGGAAAACGCATCAGGGAAAGTAGCATCTTCTTGTATTTGAATTTTTCTTGATTATGGACAGAACTCTACTCAGTTCTAAACTTGGTAATCAAAACAGAAGAACATGAAGCAATTTCAGATTAGCACAATAATAGTTTCCAAAATCAGCTGCATGTTTTGTCATTTACATATATTATTTTCACATGTATATGATCCACATATTTACATTTCTAAAAGAATCATGGCTTAACTACTTACACACAGTTATTTTTATTTTTTGGTGGAGTTGGAGATGAAAGAGGACCATGGCTCTATCACCTGGTTCTCACTGACTCTACCTCAAATGCTTATTGAAAAGGCATAGGAAGAGGAGACTAGAGCGGAAGATGAGTGAAGCACTATAGCAGTTGTCATGAAATTTATCACACCCAACAATTATGTTTTCCAGAGAAAGAGAATGAAGATCAGGCTGGTTGAGAACCCTGACCGTAGTAACCTAGGTCAGACTGGTGCCCTAAAGCCCTGCTTCATGTTGCCTACGTCTCAATTAGTAGTTTATTGCATTACATGGTGCATGCAGGGGCCATTTTGTTCTTAGGACATGGAGAGCATAAAAAGTGGTAAGACATTTTCATTTGATTTGGATCAGGCATTCTAAATTATATCAACCTCGACTTTCTTTTAAAAGGGTAAAGCAAAAGTCAACTTCCAGTGCATTATGTTTCTTGTCCCTAGGAAAAAATACGGTGAAATGATCATATTTAAGTGTCTTTCATTGAATTAGTATAACAATACCCTTGATTAAGAAAACCTTGAGATGAAATTAATTATATTAGAATGTATAAAAGGAAAAATGAACATCAGTGAATAATGAGGTTAACAAGTTGGTCACATGAATGACAGGTGCAGTAATATAAAATGATAAATGAAGCAATGGGGAATGTGATAAGAGCTCTCATTTAGAGAAAAATAAAATTAATTTACTAAAATTAAATTTCAGCCTCAAAGGAAAGGAATACTGCTCCACAGAAAACATACATAAAGTAAATCACTTAGTAGTTTGGGCAAGTGACAAGGAGAAAATGAAAAGATATGAAACAAAGATGTCTCAATAACAAATGCAAAACAAGCGAAATGTCATTAGACTCAGGCACAACTTTATGCTCATACTTTAAAATCAAAGAGATCTGAAACTGTCATGGAATTCTCCGATTACACAATTGCCACCAACCCTAATTAGATATATTCCCAAGGGAGTGCATGACCAGCAAAATGGAGTTTGGGGAAGGGCTGTCTCAGTGTGGGGCCCACTGCTCTGAACCTCACAGTTCTTCAAAGCTATTAGCTTTCAAAACAAAGGATTAATTCTCCTTCTATTATTTCCCCAATCAGAAGAACATCTGAACTGAAAACAGGATACAAAATTGGGGATTGATTTTATTTTTGTCTGTGCCAAAACACTATGAAATCTTTGGGGACTCTCACAGTATCTTCAGACTCTGCCACTGTTAGTTTCTCAGCAGGCAGTTCAGATGTTGTAATTTATTCAATGACAGTGTAAAAAAATGGAAATAGAATACTTGCAGGTTTAGGAGTTTGCTATTTCAGGAGTGAAGTGTGACAGGGCATGATGGGAGGACATGTGGAAGTGGTAGAGTCAGTAGACACTTTAGTGGAAAATTCCATCATACATGAAAAGAATCATCACTTGTGGTTGGATTGTTTTCGGCAGTTTGGGGAAGAGGAAGGCTGGCCTGTTGGAGGATTTTAATGTTTTCGCTGAATATGGCATGGTATGACTTGGGTGCAGGTGCAGCAGGGCAGGAGAGACTAGGCCTGAGAGAGGGAAGCGTGAGCAGCTCAGATCGCCAAGGACCCTGACAACATATCACCTCTAGGGTTTTGACTGAACTCTGAGGGATATCTGGAGCCACTGGAAGGCTTATTTCTCATGGGGACTGACAGTCAAAGCTGTGAGGAAGGAAGAGCTCGTTATCAGCTCTGTGGAAATGGCCCAGAGTGGGGCAAGAGGGGCAGTAGCCAAGATGGTAGGAGCCCTAAGTTCTCATGCAGGAGGTTCCTATCACAAGGGGTGGTCTAGGGGCGGGAGAATCAGTGCTTCTGCATCCTCACTCTCTACTGATTGGTGGCAAGCATTATCTATAGATAATTCTACAATATTTTCAGATAAAGTTCCCCTCCATTGGGATTACAATATGGCTTAATTGTACTCCCATGGAGAAGGTAAATGTCAAAATGAAAATGTAAATTAGCTCACCCTCTGTTTTAAATTTCTAATATTAAAAAATGGCCAATTTCCTCTGCTCTTTGTGATTTAAGAATGGCTTATTTTTATGTTTGTTTTCATTTTCGTCCTTGGAGACAGTTGGGTTGCTTTCAATTCCAAAAACAGTGGAAGAAGTGAGAGAAGGCTTTGTCGGGTAACTTGATCACTCTAAAGGTGAGAATCCTGTTTGTGGTGTTCCAGAACCAGCTGTATTTGGCATGATCTGGGGGAACGTGCCAGGAAAAGCAAGTCCTCAGTGAAGAGTAAGCACAGATGGGTGACTTTGTTCATGCTTTACACTCAGGGAGGTCTAAACCAGTCATGGAATGATCAGATTACACACAGTTTCCACCAACTCTAACTAGATATTACCCAGGGGAGTGGGTGGTCAGCCAGCTGGGTAGGGAGTTGAGGTGAGAGGAAATTCTGTGGAAAAGGTGTGGAAACCAGAAAGATGAGTAGGAGTTAGCAAAGGATGTGCCCAGTTCCCATTCAATAGCTTCTGTTCAACTCATCTGTTTAGCCCAAATTGCTGTGGAAAAGTAGTGAAAATGGCCTTCTGATGCAGCAGGAACAAATCTGAGTAAATTCTCAGTAAGGAAGCAAGATGGAGTCACACAGGTAGTTCTTAAAATTATATTTCAATGTTTGCAAACCCAATAAAACCAACTATGGTGGATATACCTGAATAAATGTAGAGACAGAGGACAGTAATCCTGCAGATAGAGAAACTTCGAAAGTACATTTTCAGGAGGAGGAAGAAGAAAGAAGCTTTGAAGACAAAGTAGTCACAGTATGGGAGCTGGGTACTTTTCTAATTTAATAATCTAACTTTAAGTCAGACTTGAGTAGTGTTAAACAAAGACAGTTTCTCCATATTTCTTCTCATTTTGTCAATTTTCTGACATATCCCTCTTCCCAAGTGAAAACCCAGCCCGAATGCCTTCTGCCTGTCCCCCGTGGCCAGGACTCTGAGTTCTCCATCTTCCTGCCTGCCAGCAAAGCAAAGGAATAGTCTCTTTCCGTCCCTTCCATCCTCCCCCCATCCCCATGGGGCTAGAGACTAGGAAAATACCTTTCATTCCCTTGCTGTTTTGGAAGATACACCAGTGTTTTAATTTTATTATGCCCTAAAGCTGAGACCCACTTGGTTAGTGATTTACTGTCTCACAGACAGAATTACCAGAGCAATGTGTGCTGTTTTCTCTATACTGATTGAACACGCAACTACAATAAATGTTTATTCTCAAACCGAGGAAATCTTGCTTAAAAATAAGCTATAAATATTATGTATTCCTTGTTTCATCTTACGGTTTACATAAATACATCCTTGGCAAATTTATTAGTAAATAAATTTGATTTCTTTCCTAAATAAATTGGATTTCTTTTTAAAAAATATTTCACATTGAAAAACATTTAGATCCTCCCCAAATTTAAAACCAATCCATGATCTTAGTATTTTTCAATAGCACATAAGTGAAACCCTTGCCCATTTTTTCCCAACTTCCAAGGGTTACCACTATTAGCAGTTGGGAGGCAAATCCATCACTGACTTTTCCTGTCATCTGTGCCTGTAACTCTAGAGAGATACACTTATCTTCTCCTTCTTTGCTTTGCAAACAAAAACAGATCTAGGCTGCCAAGAACTGGTCAGGCAAAACACCACGAACCACAACAACAGCTGTAGCAATGAAAGCAAATACAGACCTACAGCCCTTCACCCGCAATTTTGACATCCAAAAATCTTTGAAAAGAGGAATTTTGTGACTCATCATATTGTTGATAAAATCTGACCAGCCTAATAGGAAGCTAGTTTTATTCCATTAAGTGAACATTCAGCTATTTCACTGCAGAAACATTAACGTCTCTTTGCATTGGAGAGGCTGCCCTAAATTTCTGGGGTATATGCACTATACTAACTACAATTCCAAATATTTTAATTCTATACATATCTGAAACTACGGTTTTTGGATAAGGGTCTGTGGATTTTACATAAGTAACATAAGTTACATGTTCCTGTCTTTAAATGTTTTCTTTCTTTAGGGTCATTGATTCTCTTCTGGTTTTCTTCTACTTCTGTCACCATTTCTAGATTTTCCTCCTCTTCTTAGCCTCTAAAAGTTGAAATGCCTATTTTTAACCTTCTTCTCTTAATACCTCAACCCCTGGGTGATCTCTTTCATTCCCAAGGCTAAAGTATCACCTCCATGTGGATGTCTCCCCAACTGTTATTTCCAGCCAGCTTCCCCAGGAAAAAAAGATATCTCCATTAGATATCTAATAGGCATATTAAGATTAACATGCTTCAAGTCAAATCATCGATAGTTTCCCCAACCGTACTCCTTTTCTAGCATTCCTCACGTAGTAAATGATAACCTTTCCATGCTCAGGTGCTGATACTCCACACTTTGAAGTTATCTTTGACTCATATTATGATTTCATATCATCTAGTTGTCAACAACTTCTGTTGCCTTTGTTCTCAAAATATATCCCAAACCTGGCCCTTCTTCACCCCTAAGACCATTAATGCTTTTAAACCTAATCCTTTATCCTTTTTTATTTTTCCAATGTTAAGAATTCACCCTGGGGTCTTGCACATATTAGCTAAACACTATTTCCAAACTGTATTCTCAGCATTTATTGCTACTTTTCTCAACCTCAGGAGCCTTGAAACAGGTCTCCTTGATTTCATTTTTGCCCTATTCAACTTGTTTTCTATACGACAGTCAGAGTTATAATATGAAAATAAGTTAGGTTATGTTACTCCCTTGTCAAAATTCCTACAAAGCTCTCCACATACGTAGGAAAAACCCCAAAGCCCTCACTCTTTTGACCAGCTCTTTTGACCTTGTTTTCTTTTTTCAACTTTTAAAATTAATATATTATTGTGATATATAGTGAATACATTCATTGTAGAGAATTGGTACATACATATCACATCTTGATTCTTTTTACTGCCCCCATCACCAATATCCCCAGATGCCATGTCATCCTTTCAAAGAACCAACTGTTTGATTCACTGATCCACTGCATTGCTCTTTTCTTTTTCAGTCTTAATTTCATTAATTTCTGCTCTGATCTTTATAATTTCATTCCTTGTGTTAGTTTTATATTTGGATTGATCATGTCTTTCTATGTCGTTGAGATGCATAATTAGATTATTTATTTGGGATCATTTTATTCTTTTTATTTGTGCATTTTACAGTTATAACTTTGACTCCTAAAACTCTTTCATTGTATCCTGTAGGTTTTGGTATAACATTAATTCTTTCATTGTCATTTGACTGCAGGCAATTTTTAATTTCTTCTGTGATCTATAGATGACTCAATAATGCATTATTTAAACTGTGTGCAATTGTGTGGTTTCTGTGACTTCTTTTGCTGTTGATTTTTAGCTTCATTTCACTATGAACTGATAGTATGTAGTGGATTATTTTTCAAAAAATTTTTTATTTAAGCATGCTTTATGGCCACAGATATGGTCTACTTTAGAAAAAAATTTATAGTGGCCCTGAAGCAAGGCCAGCAGATCGCTGTAGCTGCTGGTTTCAAACAGGAGCCTAAAGAGAATTCTTTCTGTGGCCTGTTGGCCATTTCAGAACTTTGGAAATGGAATGGTCAATTCATCAGAAAGAAATAGCAGGTGAGTATGGCGGACTCTGTGGGCCCTGCAGGGGAGGGACCCTGGCGCCTGGGGACCTGCACAGTGCGGTTGACTCGGGGTGCAGGGAGAACAAGAAGCTCCTCCCTTCTCTGGGTGGCGGCTGTGAGTGTGGCCAACTTTCAGCAGCCCGAAGGAGAGAGACCCTGGCACATCGGGACCTGCACAGTGCGGTTGACTCGGGGTGCCGGGAGAACAAGGAACTCCCCATTCTCTGGGGGGTGACTAAGAGTGTGGCAGACTTTTGGCGGCCTGAAGGGGAGAGACCTTGGCGCATTGGGACCTGCACCTTGCGGTTGACTTGGGGTGTCAGGAGAACAAGGAGCTCCACCCCTCTCTGGGGGCAGCTGAGAGTATGGCAGACTTTCGGCAGCCTGAAGGAGAGAGACCCTGGCGCATCGGGACCTGCACCATGCAGTTGACTTGGGGTGCCGGGAGAACAAGGAACTCTTCCCATCTCTGAGGGGTGACTGTGATCCTGCCTGTGTGTGGGCTGAGGGTCAGACATCTCATGTTGTCCTGTCCCCCATCCCATGTCCCCCCTCCCCTTCCCCCCTGCCTAGCAAGTGGGAGCCAGTGAACTACACATCTTGTGAAAAGATTGGCTATGTTATTTAGTATGAGCTCCCCATATGCAAAGATGAGGACAACCATTTGGAACAAACCAAGAGACAATATGACAGATAGTGAAGATCTCTGATTGTCTAGCTTTGAAGTTTATGCTTTCTTGTGTCATTTGGCATGCAGATATTTACAAAAGTGGCCATCTTTGTCTCTCCTGATCAGTTTTGGTTTGAAGTCTGCTGTGTTTGAAAATAAGATAGCTACTCCTGCTTGTTTTCAGGCTCCAGTTGAATGGAGTATCTTTTTCCACGATTTTCTTTAGTCTCTGTACTTCCTTTTTGATGTTATGCCTCATGCAAGTAATTGTTTATTTTATTTTGTGTTTTTATCAAGTCTTCTAGACTGTCTTTTGACTGGGGAGTGGAGCTAAATGACAGTAAGAGATATTATTGCAAGGTGCTTACTGAATCCTGCCGTCACATTATCTTTTTAGTGTTGATTCCTCTCTATATATATGTTTGTTTGCTTGCTTTAACTATTTTTCTCATTTAGTGGTATACTTTCCTTTTGGCTCTTTGGTACTTGTATCTTCTCCATCTCGGTCTAGAATTCTATAATCTTGGTTCAATGTTTAGTACTCATGTATTTCTTTAGAATTTCTTTGCCATGCATCAAATTTGAAGACTGATTTTGCAGGATATAAATATGAGTTGACAACTCTTTTAGGGCTTGAAAAACTGCTCTAGGCTCTCTTGGCCTGTAAGGTTTGTGCTGAGAAACACACCATTATTTTGGTGGGCTTGCCTTTATTGGTTAGTTGCTGTAAGAACTCACAGCTTTTAGTGTTCTCTCCTTTTGTTGAATTTCCAGAATTCTGATTACTATGTATCATAGAGAGGTTTTTTTCCTGGTCATGGCTCTTTGCGATTATATATACCTCTTGCACTTGAATATTGAATTCTTTCCCTGGATTTGGGAATTTTTCTGCTATGATTTCAGCAAATAATTTTTTATACTTTTTGAATCTTCTCATTTTCCCTTTATGTTTGTAATTCTGAAGGTTTTTTTAAAAAGTCATTTAGCAGTTGTTGAATACAGCGTGCATGGTGTCTTGTCATTTTTTAGGGTACTGTTGAGTTTATAACATACTATGTTCACACTGTCTTCTACTTCTGACACTCTGCCTTTACACTGGTCAAACGTGCTACACATACTTTCTATTTTTTAACATCATTGTTCTCTACTTTCTTTTCATATTTTCATATTCTATTCTGAAATGGTCACTCCTGTTTTGCATTGTCTTGATAATCTCAGTTGAGTCACTATTTGCTTCTTCTTTAACCTAGTTTGACATTTTATTGGTAAAATCCTTTATCTGTTCAGTGAAATCCTTGTGCTCCTCTAACAGGCATTTGTTTATGTTTCTTTTTAAAAAATCTCTTCAGATATTTTGATCATTTGGTGTTTGAGTTCTTTGCCTATGTCTCCCTCTACTTCAGTGGCTGTGAGATCAGCTTTTGAGAAGTCAGTGGTTTGGGGGGCATCTTGCTGCCTTGTTTTCTCATGTTTTATGTTTTTGCACTGTGAGCTGAGGATCAATGAGGGTAGAGAAATGATCACTACAGTGGGATCTCTTTTAATTAGGTTCTCTGTGATGTGATCTTGGATTCGGTTATGTTTTTGTATTTTTACTCTTCTTTATCTTATTTAGCACAACATTTGGGAGTCTTCTTAGTGTCCAACATTCTGGGAGCTTAATCTCCAGCACCCTCAAAGAGGAAAAAACAATCATAATACTTATGTCAGTGGAGACTATTTCCCCTCCCTGAGAGCTGGCATTAGTGTTCAGACTCCTCTTTTTTCTTTGTGTTGTCTTCCATTTTCCCCAATTTGTCTGTAGTTTCTTTAGTTCTTTCTTGATTCCTGGAGCTCTACTTCTTTTTTTCTTTGCTAAGTTGTTGTCTAGGTAGCTCGATTCCAAGCTCTCAAAGAAGCTGTATTTTGCTGTTGGTCTCTACCTCACCATTTTAAATCTCTCATCTCTTGTTTTTCTTCACTGTCCTCCACTTACTAAGCTCAAGCAATACTTACTGACTTCCTTGTTGTTTCTTTTGTTTTCCTTTATTCTTTTCTTCCCTCTCCTCCTCCTCCTTTCTTCCACTCTTCTTGGCCTGTTTCCTCCCTTCTTTTCTTCCTTCTTCTCTTCTTTCCGGTACTGGGGATCAAACCCAAGTCATTACCTTGCACCTGCTAGAGAAATTTCCCGCCAGTGAGCCACACTCCCAGCCCCTCGAGCTTTCTTGAAGGCCCCTAGGGTTTTCCAAGCTGCAGGACCTTGACACTTGCTACTTTCTTTGCCTGGGATATTTTTTCCCACACTCCATATCTGCTTGAGCATGATTTCCTTAGAAAATCCTCTGACCGCTCCATTTAATAGCTACTCCTCTTTCAGAAAGTATTCCTTTTACTCTGCTTGAGTTTTCTTCTTCACATCTATAAAAACAAAAACCTACACACCTGCTAAGTGAACATATAAACATGCAGTAAAACCTTAAACACTTGCCTCTGGGATTTTGTAGCTTCATAGAAGAGCTTTCTTTGTATAGCAGACTTGAAGAATAAATAGAAGCGTGCCAGGCATGTGTTGCTAAAGTTTAAGCTAGAATATGTTTTTTCTTAATTTTTAACATTTCTCATAATCTTTTAAAAAAGAGAGATCATTA
This sequence comes from Dolichotis patagonum, assembly GCA_004027295.1. Taxonomy (NCBI): domain Eukaryota; kingdom Metazoa; phylum Chordata; class Mammalia; order Rodentia; family Caviidae; genus Dolichotis; species Dolichotis patagonum. The sequence continues at coordinate 72,115 of PVJX010005156.1, read as the reverse complement.
AGGTTCATACTCTGTTTGCTCCTTATTTGCTTTACTTATAACTTTCTTTGAATTTATCCTTCTCTGTTATCTTCTCTAACAGGTCCTTTTTATACTTTTTTTTTAAAGTAGTAAAATACAACAGAACAAGACAGAACAAAGACAATGCAGTGAAATTGGTACAGAACTTCACAGCAGGATACCGTGAAAACAGTAATAGGTACCATAGTATATCTCGTTATCTTCACAGTAGTTGTCCATTCAATCAGGTATAGTGAAATAAAACCAAATACAGAACATTATAAAACCAATCAAAGGAGAATATTAATAGAGCAAAACAATTAATCAGAACAAAGCAAAACAGTGAAAACAATATTTGCCTTCAAAGAGAAGATAGAAGGAGATCCCCCATACTTGCTATACTGCATACAGTCATCCTCCCAAGAGATGCTTAGACCTGTGGCTCCCAGTTGCTAACAAGGTGGGGAGTGGGGTGTTTGATTGTCAGTCTGCACAAGCGCCAGTAGCAGATGTTGACTGGTTCTCTTCCTGGTTCACCCACCGATCACTCGCGCCACGGCTGCCCCTTTTTATACTTTATTCCTTTCCAGGACTTTTAATTTTTAAATTAAAGGTTTAAAGGTAAGTACCAACAATTTGTAATTCAAAGAGCATTCCTGCATTTTCCTAGTCCTGTTCACATTAGGTCTCAATATTCTATTTCTGGCTGAATCATTTTCCAAAATTCTGTTAACATTTTTTTCACCTACTGTCAGTTCCTGTCTTATTTTCTCTGTCTTCATGAACTTTACTTTTTAAACGGATTTATTGCCACTTTCATGGAAAAGAAATAAAGTAAAGGTAAATATATCTATTCAATTCTCCATGTTTAACTGAGAAGATTATTTTCTATTTTTGAGGCTACAAAAACTGTAGAATTAAAAATTCTGGTCTCTTCCCTCATCTATGGTTTTTATAAAACAACAGCTGTTAAACTCTGACCTGGTTTTTCTTTGGAGATTGTGAGCATTTTTTGCTTTTGTTTTTGCTTCATTTTAACTCACCCAGATTCTTCCTGTGCATCACAGAAACCTGCTAACAGTGAGGCCACATGCACCTAGAGTGACTGAAAACTAGCACCACGTGACGTGGGCTGCACCTTAACTTGGCTTTAATGATAATGTGCTATTCTCCGACAGTAACTTTCTTGTCTCATTTCCTTTTCCTTCTTTTTTTCCTTTTGATGCTTCTATTTTTTAATGTGTCTTTTCCTCAGTAAGAATTTTTAGGAGCTGCTCCCCACATTTCCATTTCCAGCACACTTTTATTTTCCACTTTTTCTCTTCTTGGTGACATGCACCATTTTTTGTGGCTGTTGTTCCGTCACGTGTCACTATTGTCCCTCTAGTAATCCCTGCTCCGCTCAGGAAGGCCTGTGGTGCCCTTCAGAGGCCTTAGCTTTCCTTTTACCCACAAAAGCTTTCTTCATGCAATTAAAATCAAACTCCACCCATTCTTTGGCTTCTTGAAAGAGAATACGATTTTCCGCCCGCCGGTTAATTAGCTTCCTTATTTGACCATTGATTTCTCTTCATTCTAATGGAAATTTGTTCTCTACTTGCAGCTTTATTTCTCCAGAATCTGAGAAACTTCAAGTGTCTAGAATGCATGATCAAAAAAATGCCCCCCAAACAAAACAAAAACAAAAACAGTAGTGCTTTTTCTCTTTATATATCTCTATTTATGGCCTCTATTTTTTCTGGATTATAAATCCTATCACTTTTATTGGCTTGTTTCCTATTTTTATAAGCATATCCTGAACTTTTGCAACCCTAGCCAGAGAAATAACCTTAGATACTTATATTTCAATTCTAATTATTTAACTTCGAGGTTATTTTTGGTAATTTCTAGTGAAAACCTAGTTTACCCTCCCCTCTCACAAAAGGAAATTGTCCCCAGTTTCCTTAATTAGCTTTCCTTTATTTTTGGGTTAATCTTTTTCTCCTCTCTAGTAACTGTTATAGGCAGCTGAGTTACCTAGAAATATTACAGGCAGTCAGACAGGATTAGGCCCTGGAAGGAGTCAGTGCAGAAGACCAGATATCTTGCAACCTTGGAGGAGACAGACACCTCTGCTTCCAGTAAGATATCAAGACAAAAGACAAAACAAATGCAACCACACCTCAAGCATAAACATCAGAGATTGGTATTCTAAACAGGTATCCATCTGGCCTTGAGGAAGCAAGGAGGAGACACTAACATAACCCCTTACAGCCAAAGGCCCTATTCTGTATTCACATCCTCTTTCCAGGTGACTCCCTTCCTCATTGGATCCTGATTTAGTCAATTTTACCTGAGCAATTACACTCACTCTTATTAGTTGACCATAGTTCTGTCCCACCTCATGCCCACCTGCCTTGCAAGTTCCTATTTTTCCCCACCTTGGACCCACCTCAACTGGTGGTTTTGCTCTATGAAACTCCCTAGAAAAGACTGAGTCGGGTCTCTCTTGGACAGAAGCTTTCTTTCTCTCGGTAAATATTCTGCTCTTAACCTCCATTGTTCCTAAAATTCATTCTTCGATTTTAGAGAATATGAACTCATACTGGGCATCTAGTAGGTTGGGAGTTTCTGAGCCCCGTATCATAATGATCCATGATCACTTATATACTAACCTAACATCTATCTTTCAAAAGCCTCTGTGTGTGTGTGTGTGTATGAAACACTGTTTGTATGTGGCTTCCTTCCACAACTAATGAGCAGAATGAGCACCTCATGTAGCTCCTTTAGTCAGGTAAAGAAATTTGCTATTTGCTTTTAGTCTAGTTTTTCTTGCTAAAATCTCCTTCAGAGGATCTGTGTGTAGAAGGCTTTAAAATGACCCCAGTGGACCCTGCCGTTCTCGTGTTTATACCTGGTGTGCTCACTTCTCCTTGAGTGTGGGTGGGACTCATGGACTCTTTGTGATAACAGAGTACAGCAGTAGCAATGGGTGCCATTTTTAGACTGGGTTGCAAAAAAGACTCTGGCTTCTCGCTTGGCACTCCTCTCCATGAGGCACCGGCAGGAGGGAAGCCAGCTGATCCCCTGTGAGGTTGCATGGAGAGGTTTCTGTAGTGAGGAACTGGGGAGGCCGCTGGACGACAGCCTGAGGCTCCCTGTTCAATAACCTATGAGAAAATAAAGCCTGCCAACAACCACATTTATGAGCCAGAAGCCAAGCCCCACCTGGCTGAACCTCTAGATTAGACTGGAGCCCTGTGGACGCCTTGACACCCGGCTTACGATGGATCTTGAACCAGAAATATCCAACTGGACCATACTGGATTCCTGACCAGCAGAAATGATGAGATAATAAATGTTTGTTGTTTGCTGAATTTGAGGGTAATCTGTCATGTAACAGTAAGTAATAAATACAGGCTCTCAAGGCAAATTGTCTAGCATTTAGTCCGTTTTTCATATGATAAATTTACATTCAAATAATTCTTCTGTAGGTTAATTTAATCATTCATCCAAAGTCTTCTTTAATTTTCTCTCTGAAGGCAGGAAGTGGAAGATAACTATTTGTGCATAGTTACATCACAGTGCCTACCTAGCACAGTGCCTACTTACTAAAAGGATGTGTACTTCATGAATTTGACTCTTCATCTGCACTTTCTGCTTGGTCCTGATTAAGTTATTCTTCACTTTCTTTTGGAATCCAGACCTGCTAGTCAAGTTGCCTTGACCTTTCTCAGCTCTAACCTGCTCTCCCTTCTCTAGAACTTTATCACTGCTGTCTCATTTGTGGCAATCAGCGTTGCCTGTCTCCTGCTCCGTCCACAGTGGAGTTGAGTCAATGCATGTGCTCCACTGTGAAGTGGCTCACTTTCTAGGGGAGGCTGTGCTCCTGTCTCCCCAAGTAATACCTTGTCACCTGACTCCTTGCCACCTGCAGGAAAGACTGTTTTCTGGTTTTGGTTTTATTTTTCATTTTAAAAGAAAAATGAATTAATGAATGAGGTCAAGAGATACTGTGTGTTAAGCTTGAGGTCATTTTGAAATCTAGAAGCAGAATCACCAGAATACAAGTTTCCTGAAAGAGGAAACAGCATAACATAGCAAGTGAAATTTGAATCTAGCCTCTGCCAAATTGTGTGAATGAATGGAAATAATTCTAGTTCTTTCAATAAGTTTCTCATCTATAACATGTAAATAATTTCAAATTTACAGAGCTGTCTTAGGCATTATTTTTTACATAGTATTTTGTCCATTCCATATTTTATCTTGTAAAAGGTTCACTTCATATTTATGGTTGGAATTTAAATATAGCAAGAACATGCTCTATTTATTGCTGATAACTGATACCACTAACACTTTCCTCTTATTTCTTTATTAAGATGTCAATAAATCAAGAAAACTATTACTTTCAGGTAGCATTGAGAATCTTCCTCCACCTGCATTTACTTGCTATGTTGTCATAAATAGATTAAACATTACTATGTAATACACTGTGGGTGATTAGGAAATAAACTAATTTTCCCACTATTTCAGCAGTTTCAGAAATAAGACTTTGTTAGAAAAAAAAGTCTTCATATGAAAGTAATTTTACTCCACTGTAAAAAAAATTGTTGAAATAATCATACATATATAAGAAATAAGACTAAAGCATATGAATTACCTTATAAGTTTAGGTTGGCAGAAATGTAAGATACTAAAGTAAAACTATGTTGTCTAACTTTTAAATTAAACATGTGCTTTAGAAGTTTTTTTTTTACAAGGATTTAATATTCAAACAAATAAGATATAATAAATATATAAATATTTCTAGTCTTAGACGCTTTGTGTAGTTATTTGCAACACAGAACTGGGCACTGAGCAAACCTTAGAGGCCACGTAGTTGTCTTACACAAAAGGAAGCCAAGTTTACAGAGGTTAAATCACCTCTAAGAGCCTGGATGCATGCTCAGGTCCCTAACTTAAAATCCAGGGCCCTTTCTACAACATCGAGCTGCCTGTCATGTTTGTTTTTATTTGTTTTTCAAAAGAACATATGCTGTCACACACAATTGCACAGGTATGCACTGCTACCTACCTCCTCCTGGGACTGGTTAAATCGCTGTATCAGCTGTGTCTGTGCTAGCATTACTCTTTCCAGTTCATCTGACTTCTGCTTCATCTCCTTCCTCAAGTCTTGGGAAACTGAATCATTATTGTTAATTTCCTTCTCCAAGCGAGATTCAAATTCTGCAACTAAATTTTTAAGGTTTTCGACTTCTTTTTTCTTTGACTCAGATTCTTCAGTGTAGCGGATATGGGATTCCTGGAGTTTCTCTTTGAGAGCAGTCACTTCCAGCCTGAGGTCTCTTGTGGCACCCGTGATCAAGTCAGATATCTGTAAGACAAATCTCATTTTAGTTTGTAGGCAACAGTTTCTAGGTGACCATGGAGATCTTACGATTTTTAAGAGGTTTGTTCTAATACATCAGTGAATTTGCTCTTTTAACTAGATGAAAACAAATCCTGTGACATACTTACAGCTTTAATATTTTCTTTTGAAAAGTTACACGAAATTTTATTTTTTCTTCTCTTTAAAATAGTACCACATTAATCACTTGAACACTCTTGGAAATATAAATCTCTGTGATGATATTAAACTGCCAAGGAAAGCTCAAGTCTTGACAAGTACATGAGGGCCCTGGCTGGACCTATGCAGTTCGGCTTCGGGACTTCAAGATGCCTGATGCTGGGAGATGCAGGGAGAGCACCGTGGCTGTATTCTCCTCGTACAACACTAGCAAGTTTTCATGTGACCTAACTGTTTTCTTTCTCACACATCATGGCTGGAGGTACTCAGGCACTATACTCTCTAGAGTAACACTGCTCAATAGAACTTCTGTGCTACCTAACATGGCAGCCACTAGCCACAGGGATTTATTTACAGTGCTATGCTGTAAATGTTTAACAGCTGACTCTGAAACAACAACGATGACACTGCAACAAAACAAAAAAAACCAGTCAAATCTGCATCTGCTTTCCATTTTGTAAATATTTTATAGCTATCAACGTGATACCTCTGATTACTGAGTTCAGAAGACACGTCCGGGACAGGCTCTTCAAAGTAAGTACTGGTTATGATCGCTTGGAATGTGACTAATGTGACTTCAAGAATGGAATATTAAATTGCACTTAATTTCAACTAATTTAATTGAACTATAAGAGCCACATGTGGCTACTATAGTGGACAGTGCAGTTTGAGAAAATACCAGACTACTGTTAAATGTATTGCTTCTTCTGGTGGTAACTCGAGATAAATGAGATAAATGAGAGAATAATATGGAGAAGCTTTTCCTCATAGCATGAAATCTTCAGAAGGGAAAAGATCCTTCTCTAAAAAACAAAACAAAGAACAGAAAAATAAGAGCAGGACTACTTCTGGTGAAGCACATCCTTATTAGTTATACCACAGATACTGTCATATTATAAATATTAGCACAACAAGAAACCAGTCCACAAACAATCTGGAAAACATTCATAGACCAAAGTTCCAAGGACTTTGTGAACTATTGAAAAGAGTTACATATCCAAAATTTATTTCAAATATTAAATTCACATAAGGAATAACTTTCGGGAGAAATGTATTCACCACAATTAGTGCTTTTATAAATTAATATTTTATTATTTTCAATTACTCCACAAGGGAAGGAGGTAACTGCTAGGTCTGAACAATGGTTTTCATCACCCAGAGTAGAGCTGACAATGAAACAGAGCAAGTTATCCTTGGGATAGAAGTTTTACAGAGCCAAAAATATGTTTTAAGTTTTTAAAAAGGTACCAACATTTAAAAATCAGGAGCTTTCGCTTATAAAATTTGGACTTAGGACTTCTCTTGAGAAACTGTACCATCTGGCAAGTGTGGGCCTCTCTATTGCCTTCCCACGGGATCCTGAGCCAACCAAGACTGCGACTGAGGTCATGAGGTTAAGGGGAGAATGCCAAGAGGAGACTCAGTGGAGCCTTGGACACCAGGGACCAGGCAGTGAAGAGGCAGGGCCTCACTAGAGATCAGAACTGCAGGGGAGCTGAGCTCCAAGTTGATAGCACATGCTCCATTGTCACTATGGGATTTCACTTATGAAAATAAAAATTCAAAGATAAATTATCAAGAATTTTAAGGCAACATATGCGGAGGATTAAATCCAAACCACAAGGCCTTTCGGAGTGTGGAGTCTTGTGCTACACTGTTCATACAACAGGCAGCTGGTCCTACCTGCTATTTGCAGTGGACTGCTGAAATGGATTTCATCCCCTTCACACAAATAGAGACCATCAGGCTCATTTGAGGCTTAATTAACATGGGCTCTGTTGTAGTCAGGGTTTGCAAGGGAAAGGAATACAGGACACAGAATTTATAGGATTATTTTTAATATCCATCCAAAAGAGTCAAATGCAAAAAGAATACAGCAAATCTACCTACACAGTAGGGACACAAAGAATCCAGATGAGGGCCTGGGTTACATGGCAATGTCCAGCATGAGTCTAGTTAGAAGATTTAGAGTCCATGGCAATGTTGTCCATGAGGCCAGCCGGAGGCCCAGAGCCCACAACAATGTCTCATCCAAGTCGGTATCAAGGACCTGCACTGGGAAGGCCCAAAGGTCAGTGGTGGAAGCTAGAAAGTCTGTGCCAGCAGGATAAGGATCTGTGCCAGTAGGCTGAGGGATCTTCACTGAAGTCAGGAAGCGATGCTCAAAGTAAGACAAGAGCTCCTTACTCCACTCACTGCTCTCGGATAGTACCACAGCCACTCTCAGTGACAACAAAGTTCTTAGCTCCTCCAGTGATAAGAACAGCCAAGTTCCTATCAGGAAAGCCAGCACTACAACCTTCTCCAAGAGAACCAACAGGACACCTCTTCCTCTCCAGTTCTCCTTTTTATGTTGGCAACAACCTTCACGTGTACCATCCACATGCAGCACCACAATGATTTAGTTCTGCTGGTATTACAAGTTGACCACCAGCTGTCAGTCCACCGTGGCCTCTTAATGAGTGTATTCATAGTATGATTTTCCTTCTTGGTCGTAATTCAGATACACACACACACACACACACACACACACACACACACACACACACAATTATATGAAAAGACAAACCAGCTAAGGATGTATACATACACCCACAATCCCAGCACCTTGGAAGGCTGAAGCGGGAAGATTGTGAATTTGAGCCCAATCTGGGCAATATATTGAGACCTTGTTTCAAAAGAAAAAAATAAAGAAGAGCTGAGGATATAACTCAGTAGGAAGGACCTGAGTTCAATCCTTTGTACAGCAAAACAAAGTAAAACAGCAAAATAAAAACAGAGAAACCTTAACAAAATCTTAAACTATATGTAGGACACATGGTCTAAGAAATTAGGGAAGTATGATTACATTTTAAAAATGTTTCTCTGCATTAAAAATGTTTAGAACTGAATATCTGCAGTTAAAAAGGATATGCTTTAGTTGGGAAAATATTGATTGTTTAACACCATCTTATCTTTTGATGTTCGTTATTTGAAGTATTGGCCACTCTGAGTATTAGTTATGTAGTTTATACTGTCTTAGAGGTAAATTTATTTCAGTGGGAAAATCCCTGTGCAGGAGGACTGTATGCTTACATGATTCATCCCAATCACCCATGGTGGAGAATAGCCAAACCGTTTTACCTGTGTGGCTACAGCCAAGGCACAGTGGTCCAAAGCAGCTAAAGGAGTTTTAAATATTATAGTATTCTTAGGAGGAAATACCAACATTTGTAATTCCAAACACATTAAATAATGAACACGGCAATTATGCACCTTCATTTGTAGTTCTTCTTGTTCTTTCTTATACTTTTGGATTGTTTCTTGGTGTTTTTCTTTTTCAATATCAAGTTCCAGTTTCGCTTCTTTCTTAAAGAGAAGAGCTTGCTCTTCAAACTCGGCTAAATGTCGGGCTCTTTCCTTGGAAAGTTCAGCTTCAATCTAGGAAACAGAATTTAACACACAAGAAACCATTATACTTTAAAATAAGTACATATATTTATTTTCATTTTAATATTTTAAAAAATCTAACATAAAGTTTTTAATTGAACTAAAATTTTCTAATATCAAACAATTCTAACTTAGAACTTTAGTGAGAAAAACTGAACATGAGGCAAATATTCCAAGACCTAAGATTTTCTAAAATCCATAAAACTAGTAGAGAAGTTAGGACTATATATTATGGCAGTTTTAAGAAATGCTAAAAGCTGAATCATTCATATTTAAATGACTAAGAACTGAGTCATTTATACTATAAACTCAGTCCTTGCCAGCAATCCATAGCCAGAAAAACAGATTTTGATGCCCTTTGACTGAATTAAGTTGAAAATTCAGAGGTATAAAATGCAAATGTTGATTTTTCAAATAGCCCTTTCTTTACATAGGTCATGAAAAGTTCTGGAGTCACGGATTGCAATTTTAATGTAATTGAGACTACAAGGATATAGGAAAACATAGACAGTGATTATATATATATACCACAGTGCTAGAAGTAACCTTAAAAATCCCCTGGTTCGATCTCAAGCTTCTGTTAATTGTAGAAAGAATAAACAAGGATTTTGGTTTGAATCAGAGTTGATTTTAAATCTTGGCTGTAAACCCTGGCTCTGTCACTTCCTAGCTGTGTGATCTTAAGTCTGTGACCATAACCTCTCCTGACAGGGTTATAACTAGTTCTCTTGGGAGTCATTATGAGGATTAAATGAGGTGAAGCATCTGTGTAAAGCTCTAACATGAGCAGCAATCCAACAGTCAGTGGAGATCAGTTGCATACTGTGACCGTCCGTCTCTGCTAGGGAATCTATCCCAAATGACAGTCTTCTGTGTGCCTCACACCTCCAGAAACCACAGCGCACTCCTTCCCCAGCAGGAGTTTCCACTTAAGACAACACTAAGCATCAGGCAGTTTTTCCTTTAGTTGAGCCAGCGTCTTCCTCATGTGGTTTTTAACCAATGGTTTTGGCTCCGTGTACTCCAGTGAGTCAGAGAACAGATCTATGGCACTGGAGCCACTCAGACCTTGGTGTTCATCCACTGAGATTGAAGGAAGAGCCCAGTAACAGATTAGCTGTAGCTTTCCACTCCGCCGTGCTGTGGCTATTCACACTCATTGGGATAAATGCCAGGTGAATGAGGAGGGAAAACAGTCAGACTTGACTAACTGACTGTGTGATTCTGCTCTCTAAGAGGAGGAAAGAGGCCAACATAAGCATCTTCAGGGAATACTGACCCAAAGGCATTAGGACACAGAAAGCTTACAGGAAAGTTTTTAAATTAAATTAAAAAAGATAAAAGACTAGCCCCAGTATGGGTGAGTTAGATTTACTGCATTAGGCATAGACCTGCGCCAAAGGCATAATAATTACCTTTTTTTTTTCCATACTGGGAATCAAACTCAGGACCTTGCACTTATCAGGCAGGCACTAGTGCCACTGAGCCATATCCCTGGCCCAGTAATTATGTTTATATTCAATGCAGGGAGGTATTCTGACTCTCAAAATAAACTTCTGGATTGTCTGAATAAAAAGCTACTGATGATCTTTTAGGAACATTCTAGAATAGTTACATGGGTTGCTCTCAGACTGCTAAAGACAAGGGAAGCCTTAGGGGCACTCAGAAAATAGATGCTTTTCTGATTATCAGGCACTTACATCCCCTTGTAACCATTTAGACAACTTACGGGTGTCTCCATAAGCCCCGAAGTCCTGCCACAACACTCTCCCCAAGGCCGTTTCTCCCCCAGCCAGCCTCACCTCAGGAAACAGTACCGCCAGACACTGAGTTGTTCGACTGAGTAACTGAAACACCATTTTTCATACCTTCACACCACACTAAACATGCCTTAGATCCATCCACTGCTCTGGGTCTCTCCTTTTACCACACCAATTCTGGCCACATTCATCTCCTGATCTGCCTCCTCATTTCCACTCCGGCCTTTGTCTAATCCATGCTACACACAGCACAGTTGTCTTTACACAATATAAATTAGATTCACTTAGTCCTTCTTAAAAGTTTCTCAGTAGATTAGTAAACATTCAAAACTCTCCATATGACCTCGTTACTGTGCTACCACCAGGCTACATGACATCTTTGTGCAAACTGACAAAACACTCCTTTCCTTAGATGAAAACAATCTCATGTAAGGTGGGGACTCGGTGAGCTGAGCGCAGGCTGGATTCTTTGGCCAGGGCTCTTATGCAGGGTGCAACCTGAACTCTGCCCATGGCAGCTCTGGAATTCTCCAACTTGACTTCCCTGTTTTCTTCATTAGATCCTTATGCTTCAGCCACAACTGGGTAGGTAAGTCAAAGACATATGAAAGGAAGAAGTCAGAGGCAAAATATTTGGGAAAATTGGAAAGTATCACTTTAAGACTTTATAGTTCACAAGATGCTCTGACACTATTTTTGTAAAATGCAACCTAACATTTTTTGAGAAGTTCAAGAAAAATGTATGCCAAGGTATTAATATATCACGCAGTAAAAAAATAAAAAATCCCTTGTGTGGTAGAGCCTAACAAATTGTGGTAATTGTGGTAGAGCCTACAAATAATTATTTTAGGGCAAAATATATATTTCAAAGTATGGACTGGCTACTCAAAATAAGACAATGAGAATAAAAGCAAACTAAGTGGGACAGGACAAACTACAAATTAGGTAACAGTAAGACTCTGAAAGCACCTTTTAAAAAAGATCTTTTTTTTTAAAAAAAGAAGTCCTTTACAGAAGCTTCCTTTCTCTCAATAAATATATTTTGCTCTAAAAAAGAAAAAAAAGAAGTCCTTTAATTTTATTTTGGAGAAGAGGTCATTTAGGAAATGAGTGGGGTCTTCTGATGGAGATGAAAGAAAGAAAGCATTCTGGGACGTAAAGGTAATGGCTTGAATGAGCATAATGTTCTGTTCTACGAAGGTCAGGAAATGAGATCTTTTTGTCCACAAAACGGTCTTTGTCATTACTATGAGTGCAAACAGAAAAAGAGAAAAAAATGGCATCATGGAAAAGAAAGGCCACTGTAGGCAGACAGGAGAAGAGTGAGTACTATTGGTTTGGTTTTTAATTTGCATAATTTAAGAAAGAGACAGTGATGAGCTTCAGGTGAGAGTTCCCAAACTTTAGGAATGCCACATTGTGATGTCAAGAGCCACTGGAATGCGTTGACATACAGTAGCTTGAGACTGCTGGTTCCTCCATTATCTGACTAACTTGAACTAAGTGAGGAGCCCACACAATGATTTGCTTAAGGAACTTACTATTTGCCATTGAGAAGCTGAATGTATGCCAAGTTGTGTGTTATGTTTTTACAAAAGCTATTAGTTTAATGCATTTTAGATGACAGGACTTATGCAAAATAAATTATTTTGATGATGATGCACATCTACAGCATAAACCTTTGTATATAATAACTCACAATTTTTATAATTCTGAGGAAATTCTGATTTCTAAAAAAAGCATAAATAATGTATGATCTCGAGTTATACAAAGTAAAATAATTATTATCCATATATAATATGTAATATATATATTATATATTATATATTATATATTATATATTATATATTATATATTATATATTATATATTATATATTATATATTATATATTATATATTATATATATTATATTATATATATTATATATTATATATATTATATTATATATATTATATATTATATATAATATGTAATATATATTATATATATTATATTATATATATTATATATTTTATATATTATACATATTATATTATATATTATATATTATATATTATATATTATATATTATATATTATATATTATATATTATATATTATATATTATATATATTTTATCTCCTTGGTGAAAGCTTCCTGATGGCTCCAGACAATTCTGAACATTGCTTTTTTAAAATTCATTTTGTATTTATTAAAATGAATAACTAATATTTTAGAAAAATCTATATACAATGCTGATGTGAAAAATATTCTTTCCTATTTTCCAACTGTGTTCCAGATTTTTGTGGTTGGTCCTGTTGTTATCATTTATCTATTCATGGTGTCTATCACCACATTATAACATAATCACCACATTATAACATAATCATAATCATTATAACATAATCAATAATGTTATTCATGATACTTTTAAAACCGATAGAAATTTCAGATTCCAAAGTAGAAATCAGATCATTTTACATTTAAAATCCATATATCATTTAAAAACGTAGCTCCTAAAAATAAACTGCTGTACTACTTTCCAAAAGGAAAAGATAGTACTAGTTGAAAACTATTGTTTCCATTGTATAAAGAAATATGCTTAGGGGCCAGAATTTAGCTCAGTGCTTGAGCGCTTGCCTGGTAAGTGCAAGGTCATGAGTTTGATCCTTGGTACAAAAAAAGAAAAAAAATAAAGAAAAGAAAAAGAAATATGCTTAGAAGATTAAGTAACTTCATTAAGATCAGAGAGCTAGTATAATGTGGAAAGGCTGTGTATACCCAGAAGTTCCTGGTAGACCCCATGGGTCAGCACGTTTAGTTTTCCCATGTAACCTGTCTTTCCATATGTCTGTATGGCACAGTAGTTAAGGGCATGTATTTAGTATTTACTTAGTCTCAAAGCACTTTGAATTTTTTAGATAACTTTCTCTTTTTTTGGCACTAGGAATTAAACTCAAGACCTCATATTTGCTGCTGAGCAATATCTCCAGCCCTCAGATAACTTTCTGTTAATTATTTCTAATTTAGTTCCATTGTGGCCAGAGAAAATAATCTGTGTAACTTGAATCCTTTAAAATTTATCAACACTTATACATAAAATCAATAGCATCTATTTTGGTAAACGTGTCATGTACTATGAAAATAATGTATTCTGCTGTTAAAAGGAGAATTCTATAACTGTCAATTAGGTCAAGTTTGTTAGTAGTATGGTTCAATATAGTTCTTCAAAATAAATTACTATACCATTTTTCTTATATTTTCTTTCTGATTTCTGGCTATTTTTCTATCAAGTATTGACAGAAAGATATATTAACATCCTAGACACTAATTGTGCATAAGTTATTTTTTCCTTGCAGTTATATCAATTTGGCATCGTGTATTTGTAAATTGTTATTAGGTGAATAGACACAAAGGGTTATTATATCCTCCTAGTGAAATCACCCATTTGTCATTATGAAATGGCCTTCTTTATCACTGGCAATATTCCAAAAATTTTGATTTCTTTCTTCTGAAATCTACTTCATCTGGTAGTAATGGAGCTACTCCAGCTTTATTTTGACTTGTCTTAGCATTTTATGTATTTTACATCTTTTACCTTTAACCAATTTGATTTTTTTCTTTGTAATCTCACCAGCCTTCACTTTGTATTTATATTTTCAATCAGATTTTATTTGTACATTTTAGGTATACATAACGATCACTTTCATCATAGAGAATTTGTACCTGTACATGACATACTTTGATTTTTTTCTTTCCCATTCCTCTATCCTCCCTTCAACCCCTCCTCCCCTCATTTACAAAAACTGTTTCCATTTTTCCTTCTTTTCTTTCTTTTTTCCCCACTTTTCCTTCTTTCCTTTCCCCCACCTCCATCCCTTGCTCCTCTCCCTATTTGAACATTTTCTTCCTATTTCACAATACCTATCATACATTTTGTTCCTTATTTACACTTTTGGTTTCTCACACCAGAGAAACAATGCAGTATTTACACGTGTGTCTGATTTATTTCACTTAAGAGTATGGTCTCAAGGTGCATTGATTTACTAGGAATGTCTCACGTTTATCCGTCTTTATAGCAGGACAGTACTCCACTGTATAAAAAAAAAAACCCACGTCTTCATTATCCGTTCACCAGTTCATAGGCATTTGGGCTGTTTCCAACATTAGGTGTTACAAACTGTGCCACTATGAACATGGGTGTGCATATATTGCTGTATTATGATGCCTTTAATTCTTTCAGGAAGGTACCCAGAAGGGGAATAATTGGGTTGAATGGAACCTCCAATCCTAATGTTTCAAGGAATTGCCACACTGATTTGCACAGTGTTTTCACCAGTCTACACTCCCAGCAACAGTGGAGAAGGGTTCTTTCCCTGCCACCCTCACAGCCCTGCCAGCATTTATTATTGATTGATTTCTTGATAATAGCTGTTCTTTTTAGGGTGCGGTGGAATCTCAGTGCTGTTTTAATTTGCATCTCTTGAATGACCAGTAATGTTGAGCATTTTTTTCATATATTTATTTACTATTTGTACTTCATCTGAGAAGTGTGTGTTCATCTCATATACCTATTTTTGGGTTGGGTCTTTAAATTTGGAGTGTCTGAGTGTTTTGTTTTTTGAGTTGTTTATATATTCTCAACAGTAATCCTTTGAGGAATAGTTGGCAAACATTTTTCCCCATATTGTGGGTTGTCTCTTCACTCTGTTGGTGTGTTTTCTTGTTGTGCAAAAGTTTTTTTTAATTAAGATAGGATTCTACTTGTCAATTCTTTGTGATAGTTCCTGTATGATTGAGGTTTTGTTTATAACATCTTTGCCTACACCAATGTCTTCAAGAGCTCTGCCTATTGTATCTTCTAGGAGATTCAGTGTTTCCATTTTAATATTCAGATCTTTGATCCATGTCAGTTTAGTGCAGGATTGAAAGATATAGGTCTAATTTTAATTTTTGGCATGTGTAAAGCCAGTTTTTCCAGCATTATTTTTTTAATTTTAAAGAAAAAAAACAATGGTACAAAATTTCAAAATGATTGTAGGACTGTAATAATGGTTAGTACATTGTGTATTGTTATTTTCAAATAGCTGCTCCTATTACAAACTATAGGAATGAAAAATTGATCAAGCAATATAGTCACACATACCTTTATTTTCAATGAATTAATATCAGTTAGTAATATAACTATCCTAACTGGGTTTTTTTGAGATATATTGTACATTCTGGATCCTATTTATTTTTTCAGTTTCTTACACTAGTGAGACAATACTATGTTTACACATGCAAGTCTGATTTACTTGACTTATGAGTATGGTCTCCAGTTGCATCCATTTCCCTATAAATGTTTCAAGTATATCCTTCTGTGTTGGTCACTTTTCTCTCATTGCTGAAACAAAATACCTGATACCCAAAATAGAGGGAGAAAAGATTTACTTAGTTACAGTTTTTGGAGGTTTCAGTCCATACTCAGCTGGCTCCAAGACAGGGTGGTGTGGCTGAGGGGCAACCATTCATTGTGGCTGAAAAGCAACAAAAGCAAAAGGACAAAATGGAGGAGCATGCTGCTTTTCATCCTTTATATTGCATGCAAGCTACCTGCCCCAAGGCAGGTGCAGCACTCACACTGCCAATGTCAGAACTAGACAATGAATCAGTCACAAACTCCATGTTTAGCCATCTTTGAAAGGTCCACCCCCATGATCACATGAAGCTTTGGGGGGGGACATCAGACAAGCCATAACACCTTCTTTATTGCTGAGTAGTACTCCACTGTATGAAAATACCACAGCTTTTTTTTTCCATTCCTCTGTTAATGAACATTTGGGTTGTTTCCAAGATTTAGCTATAACAAATTGTCTGGCACCATTTATTAAAGAGGTTATCTTTTTTCCAGTGAAGTTGTTTGGCACTTTTTTCAAGATAAGATGACTCAGTATGTCTGGAGTTGTTTCTGCATCTTCTAATCTGTTGCACTGATACTTGGGTCTTTTTTCTTTCTCAGTACCATGCTATTTTTATCACAGTAGCTTTGTAGTATAATTTTAAGTTGTAATTGTGATGTCCCCTTCCTTGCCTTTGATGTGCAGAATTACTTTTGCTATTTTAGGTCTCTTCTGGTTCCAAATGAATTGTAGGATTGTTTTCTCTAATTCTGTGAGATATACTGTTGGAATTTTGATTGGAATTGCATTAAACTTGTGTAAAAATTTTGGAAGTATAGCTGTTTTCACTATACTGGTTCTTCTTATCCAAGAATGAAGGATATTTTGCCATTATCTAATATGCTTTTCAACCTCCTTTTTAGACTACTATGGATTTCAATGTAGAGGTCTTTTCCTTCCTTTGTTAGGTTGAATCCTAGATATTTCATTTTTTTGGATTCAATTGTGAAATGTGTTGTTTCCCTAATTTCTTTTTTTTGGTCCAGGGGATTGAACTCACGACCTTGCACTTGCCAGGCAGGCGTTTAAGCCACTGAGCTAAATCCTCAGCCCTTCTAATTTCTCTTTTAGTGAGTTTGTTATTCATATACAGGAATGGTCTTGATTTTTGAGTGTTGACTTTCTATCCAGCTATGCTATTGAATTTGGTTATTAAATCTAGAAGTCTTTTGGTGGAGTTTTTGGAGTCTTCTACGTAGAGTAGCTTGTCATCCATAAATAATGATATTTCACTTCTTCCTTTCCTATTTTATTCCTTTTATTTCTTTCTCTTGTCTAACTTCTCTGGCTAAATTTTCCAGGACTATGTTAAATAAGAGTTGAGACAGTGGACATCTTTGTCATGTTTCTGATTTTAGAGAGAAAGCTTTCAGTTTTTGTCTATTTAGTATGATGTTGGCTGTTGGTTTGTCATAGATAGTTTTTATCAGATTGAGATAAAGACTATTCCAAATTTCTGTAGACTTTTTAAAAATATGAATAGAAGCTGGACTTTGTCAATGCTTTTTCTACATATATTGGGATGATCATATGCATTTTGTCCTTAGCTCTGTTAATATGCTATATTACATTTATTGATTTATGTATGTTGAACCATCCCTGAATCCTTGGGATGATTCTACTTGGTCACGACATATAACCTTCTTGATGATTTGCTGCATTTTGTTTGCCAGTATCTTATTGAGGATTTTTGGATCTATGTTCATTAGAGAGAGTGGCCTACAGTTCTCTTACTTAGTTGGGTCCTTCTCTGGTTTTGGTATCAGGGTAATGCTTGTTTCCAGGAATGAATTTGAGAATATTGCTTCCCTTTAAATTACATTAAATAGTTTGAGAAGCAGTGGTATTAGATTATCTCTAAATTTCTTGTAGAATTTAGCAGTAAATCTGTCAGGTCTGGATTTTTCTATGCTGGTAGGTTTTTAATTACATCTTCAATTTCATTGACATTGGTTTATTTAGGATTTTTATATTCTTCTTGATTCACCTTTGGTAAGTCACGTGTATCTAGGAATCTGTCCATTTGTTCTGCATTTTCGATCTTATTAGAATACAAGTTCTTATTAGATATTATTAGAATGCAAGATCTGGATTTCCGCAGGGTTCGTTGTGATTTTACCCTTTTCACTTCTACTTGCATAGATTTGAATCTTTTTGTTTTCCTTTTTTTGATAAGGTTGACTAAGGGTTTGTCAACTTTATTTAATCTTTCAAAGAACCAACTCTTCAATCCATTCGTTCTTTTTATTGTTTTCTTAGTCTCCATTGCATTAATTTCTGGTATGATCTTTATAATTTCTTCCCTCATAGGAGCTTTGGGATTGACTTGCCCTTCTTTTTCTAGAAGGTTGAGGTTAAGCATGAAGTTATTTGCGCTTGTTCTGTTTTTCTGACAGGTATTTACTGCTATAAATTTCCCTCATTGGGCTGCTTTAATTGTGTCACATAAGTTCTGGGATATTGTACTGGCATTATCATTTAATTGTAGAAACTGTCTAATTTTTTCTTTAATTTAATCTGTGACCCATTGATTGTTCAGAATGGTGTTATTTAATTTTCATGTGTTTATGAAGTTCTTGTGGTTTCTTTTTCCATTGATTTCCAATTCATTGCACTATGGTCTGATAATATGCATGGGATAATGTCAATTCCTTTGAATGTATTTTCACATGTTCTGTGAGCTAATGTGTGGTCTGTTTTGGAGGCTGCCCTATATGCAGCTGAGAACAACATGCCTTTTGATACTGTGAGGGAGAAGACTCTGCAGACATACACTAGGCCCATTTGTTCAAAAATTTGGTTCAGGTCTAACCATTCACTGTTGACTTTTTTGTCTACTTGATCTATTTGTGGCAGTGGGGCATTTAGGTCCCCCACTACAATTGTATTAGTACTTATTTGATTTTTTATGTCCATTAATATTTTTTATATAGTTAGGTACACTAGTATTTGTTGCATATATATTTATGATTGTTCTCTCTTCTTCTTAGATTGCTCCTTTTACAAAGATGTGGTGACTACTTTGTCTATCTTAGTTGGTCTTGGCTTGAAATTCACTGTTTGCAAATAGAATAGCTACCTCTGCTTTTTTCACATTATTTTCCTGTCACATTATTTTCCATCATTTGACTTTCAGTCCATGAATTTATTTTTGAATTAAACGTGTTTCTTGTATGCAGCATATTGTTAGATCTTTCTTCTTGATCCATTCTGCTAGTCTGTTTCTTTTGATTGGTGAGTTGAGATCATTAAGCTTGATGATTATTATAACTAATATTTACTGACTTATTCTTGTCATGTTATTTTCCTGTTGTCGGCTTTGTCTTTTTTTTTTCCTCTCTGTTTAATTGTTTGCCTTGTGTGGTAGATTTCTTCTGTTGGAGTTCATCACGGAATTTTCTTTGTTATTTCTTTCTAGAATGATCTTCAGAACATTTTGTCATGCTGGTTTAATGTTCATGAATTTCCTCAGGTATTCTTTTTCACGGAAGTATCTTATTTCTCCATAAAAATTTAAAGGGAGTATTGCAGAGTACTACAATGAGTTGGAAGGGTGTTTTGTTTGTTTTGTTTTGGCTTGAAATACTGCACTCCAAACTCTCTTTGACTTGAGGATTTCTATTGAGAAATCACCTGTGATTCTGATGGGCTTTCCTTCATAGGTGATTTGTTTCTTCTCTCTAACAACTTTTAATATTCCATTCTTGTGTTAGATTTCTGGAATCTTGATTATGATATGCCTTGCTGTAGTTTTTTTTTAAATTATGGCTAATTGGAGTTCTATATGCCTCACTTCTCTGTATGTCAAATTCTTTTGCCCTGACAAGAAGAACTCTGCCATGTTATCTGTGAAGAAGTTTTTAAATATTTGTGGTAGCTCCTGCTTTTTCATTGACTCCAACAGCAGCTACTGGATTGAATTCTCATGATCCCTTGCCATTTTTAAGAAATCTTTCCTTTCATGATCACTAACTACAAGCCTCTCTTCTGTATCTGAGATTCTGTCCTCACACTGGGACACTCTGCTGTGGATACTTTCAATGGACCTTTTAGCCTCCTAGATATCTGCTTGAATCTGTTTTGTGGATTCCATTTCTTTTATATATTGTGCATTCATGATCTGGATTTCTGCAGGGTTCATTGTGATTTTACCCTTTTCATTTCTACTTGCATAGATTTGAATCTTTTTGTTTTCCTTTTTTTGATAAGGTTGACTAAGGGTGGAGACAGAGTCCAGCTTCATGTTGGTTTATCCCAGGGAGCCAGCAGTGGCTTTATGCTGGGGAGTGGATAATCTCAGCAAGCTTGCACCTTTATTTCCTGTGACGTTCAGGGTGGTTTCTAGCTGTGCGGCTGGGACCATATCCGTTCAGCCTGCAGCCATCAGCGCACCTTCTGTGGGCTTGAACTAGCTGGGAGCTGGACTCATCAGTTGTTCTGAGTTTTGAGCTCAGTTGGCCCCTCACGAAGATGGTTCTCAGTCAATCAGCTTCTGTCATGGGACATATGATCTTGCAGCACTCACCACCCGCTAGTGTTGTCCTCCATGTCCACTGTTCCATTCCACTGCTGTATCTCTCAGTGGAGGCTCTGGCATTGACAACCATTACCATGTGTCCACACGTCTGAACTGCTCCTCCCACGCAGTGAGTCCAATTCAGGAAAGTTTTTCTGGCTACTTCCTCATTGAAGTTTTTTTCTTTGCTCTCCTCATGGACTCAGTTCTCACTTTAATTCTTTCCTGAGTCCAGGGGACCCACTTATCTCCTTATTTTCTTCCTCAGGTTGCTATATTCCAGTGTCTAGATGGCAACTCTCAGAGGGGCTCTTTCTCTGCTGCTTACCACTACCACTTATCTTCCTGGAAGTCGTCATCTTTAACCTATTTGTGTCATTATAATAAAGTGTATTTCTTCTAGCAACATCTAGTAGAATCTTGTATTTTTATCCAACATGAAAATCTCTGCATTTTTAATGGGGATATTTAGCAAAGGGTTTATTGTCCATGGCTGCTTTTATGCAGAGTTGAATTGTAGGAGAGAGATGCTATTATAGAAGAAGTCTGTTATATTTAACATGTTTACTAATAAAAACAGCTTTAAATCTACTATCTTGCAATGTTTTCTATTTGTCCCATCACCTTCTGTCTTTTTTTATTATTATTTTTAAACTTTACTGACTTATTAGTCAGTAACTTTATTGACTTTACTGACTCCTTTACTGACTTTACTGACTTACTAGTTACCACTGCTTTTCTATTTTTGTGGTTGCTTTAGGGTCTATCGAACACATCTTTAATTTAAGGCAGCCTCCCTTCTAGAGACGTATCATTATATGCATAAGAATCTGTATACTATTATACAGATAGAACCATCTGTATACTATTATAGTATACAGGTGATTCTAAACTTACTGTGCTGCAATGTACATTCTTCAACTCAACAATGGTGTGAAAATGATATATTTTTCAATAGAAATAATACTTCAAAATTTGAATTTTAACCTTTTCCCAGTTTAATAATCCAGAATAATCATTTTGCTTTTCATTTCTAGGACAGTATTCAATAACTATATGACATATTAAATACTTTATTATAAAATAAAGGCCTTGTATTAGGTGATCTGCCCAAGTGTAGGCTAATGCCAATCTTTCTGAGAACCCTTAAGGTAGGCTAACCTAAGTGATGATGTTTAATAAGTTAGGTGTATTAAATGTATTTTCTATATTTATTTTCAATGTATACCAGGTTCACTGGGGTATAAAAATTGTAACTTGATATTTTTTTGAGACAGGCTCTTGCTATGTAGCCCAGGCTGACCTCAAACTTGTATTTATCTTTATGCCTCAGGCTCCAGAATGCTAGAATTACAGGCATGCACCACCATGCCTGGCCTAAAACACTAAGGTGAGAAGCCTCTGTACTTCCATATCTTCCCTTGAAATCACTATATTGTTATTGTCATATACTTTGCTTTTGTATGTTACAAATCCCATATTACATTATTTTTGTATATTTTAAAGAAATTTAAATGTTAAAAAATTATGAATTTACCCACATTGCTACTATCTGGTGGTCTACATGTCTTTCTATAGAACCATACTTCCATCAGGTATATTTTTCCTTCTGACTAAATTACTTCTTTAGCATCTTACACTATTGATCAGTTAGTGATAATTTTTTGATTGTTTTGAAAAAGTCTCTAACTTCATATTTGAAAGATATTTTCACTTAGTATAGCATTCCTGGTTAACAGTTTACTATGTCTCTGCTGCCAGCCAACACCTTTCAATATTTACAATCCCCACCATAATCTGGGCTTGCAATGTTTCTGATGAAAAATACGTTGTCATCGTTATCTTTGCTCCTCTATCTATGGTATGTTATTTTTTTTCTGTTTTTAAATTTTTCTTTTCATCACTGTTTTTGAGCAATTGGATTATGAAGTCCACTGGTGTGGTTAGTTTCTTATGCTGGAAGTTCTTTGAGATTCTTGAATCTGTGGGTATATACTTTTTTAAAAATTTATTTTATTGAATATTGGTCATTGTTTCTTCAAATTTTTTTTTGTCTTTTTGAGACAAGGTCTCACTATGCAATTCAGGCTGGCTTTGGGCTCACTTTGTAGCCCAGGCTAGTCTCAAATTTGCAATGATCTGCCTGTCTCAGCCTCTCAAGTGCTGGTATTACAGGAATGTGTCACCGCACCTGGCTAAAGAGAATTGGGGGGGGGGGAATCAGGGATCAAACTCACAACCTTGTGCTTACCAGGCAGGTGCTTACACTGCTGAGCTAAATGCCCAGCCCTTTCAACCTTTTTTCTGTCACCTCTTTCCTGTCCTTCATGAGTTTTAGGATACACGTATTAGGCCACTTGAACTTTGACTCACAGCTCACTGATGCTCTTTTTAAAAAAATCCAATCAGTATAGTTTTCATTACATCTTTAAAAATTCAGTTTACATCTTTTACATACATTTCTATTTCTTAATGTAGTTGACTTTTTCTTTAATTTTAGGACACAATGAATATAGTCATCATAACTGTTTTGAAGTTTGTCTTATAATCTTAACATCTATGCCTTCCTGAGTCAATTTTTATTCATTGTTCCCTAACCTCACCCCAACCCCATTCACTGTATTTCCTGTTTCTTTCTATGCCTAGCAATTTCTCTTCTTCAAACACTATCTTGTGAACTACAGCTCTTTTGATCTAGCTTGACCCTCAGCAAGGTCTCCTCAAGTCTGATAATCTGCCAAATTCAACCTGGATTTCCCCTTCCCTGAGTCTTGGTCTGAAATTTCTTTCAAGGTACTAAGTTACGACAATTATAAGAGACTCACTCGATTTGTCTCTTATTCTTTATTATCTCATGCCTTGTGACCCCTGTTTTCTGTCTTTTGTCCAGTGTTTTATTTGTTTCTGGTGGAAGAATAAATCTGGTGCTTGTTATTACATTTTGGAGAAATGAGGAAGTTTCAGACTTTTTATTTAGACATATGGAGGTTAATTCTCAGTTTATTTTCTGGCTCCATAACCTTGGCAAATTACCTAACTTCTCCAAATTTACTTTTTTAATTTCATGTGCAAAATGGGAACAGTAATGTTACAGTGATTAAATTAAATTTACATTTGTAGAAAGCATTCAGCATTAAGTCTAGCATGTAGCAAATACTATAATAATAGAGACTTTTTTATTACCTAGATTAATGGTCTATATCAGCTAATCTTTGCAATGATTCCAGATGTAAAATTTTGGAATTTTATGAATTCAATTGTTAAAATTATATAACATAATCATAAAAAAGTGTGCCCTAAATATTCTTTTTAGCCATCTATTATATATAATAGATATTGTATAAATAACTTCATATTTGTTATATTTTGTATTTCACATGATGCTTTATTTCATTAATAGTATCTTATACCACCTTATGAATCATTAGGTCATTTGGTTCTATTATTTGAAAAAGCATGATTTTTTTTTGCTTCCCTTTAAAAATAAGAATCTACTATTTCTTTTTCTTGGAGTCATTTCTTTTTACTTTATTTTTTAATTTTTTTTGGTACCGGGGATCAAACTCACGACTGCGCGCTTGCAAGGCAGGCGCTTATGCCACTGAGCTGAATCCATGGCCCTACTTCACTGTTTCTTGAAGTAAACCCTCCTTCATTTTCACTATCAGTGCAGTTACTCTAGCCAGAAAGTAAAGTTGTGTTTTCAAAGGTTTTATACATTACTTAAAATGAGGTCAATAATGCAGTTCTCAAATGTAGTATCTTGATGATAATCTAAGAAAATGTTTGGTTTGAATTTGCTTTCCTAAAATGTGACGGTCAGTAAAGGAGGTGAATCGGTTAGGTAAGCAGTCTGGTTAAAGAGTATTTTTTAATTACAAAATTTTAACTGAATAGTAACAACACTGTGTGTTTGGAACCAATTTTAAAGGTTCAGTATGCACATTAATTTGCTTTCTTGGATCAAAGCAATACTTGAAATAAACAAAAATCCATGACAATTAGTAAATATAGTTATTTTAAAATGTGCCATCCTTGTCGCATAGCAACAATTGATCCTATTATGTGCTTTTTACATACTCTGAAATAATTAAGCACAAATTGCTAACTACTTTCTCAGAATGTTGAAAGCATTTAAGTTATGAAGTTTATTGTAATATGTGTATTATATATTTATAAAGAGAACATTTCATTCCTTATGCAAAGGCACAGTGACCCAACAAAGAAATGACAATGTCATATTAATGATTCTCCTTCTTCTGAGGGGACTTTTAAGGAACTTTAAATAGTCTCAGCTAACATGGCTAAGACATAATTACCATATCCTGGCTTTTTCTGCCTGGTTCATGATTTACTGGTAGTTAAATGATAGCATTTGTTAACCAGAAGTTAAGTCCTTTCAGCAAAATAAAGTGTCTATTTATACTATAAATATGGTATATGCCAAAACATCTGTGATGTAGTTAATATATTACAAAGAGGTGGTCTTAGTAAGAGCTTTGAAAATATTACACAGGATTATTTTCACTGTCAAAGCAACTGAGTTTAAAGTAAGAACATAAATGCTTTTATGGTACCAGAGGAAGGTTAACACCGACTTGATTTACTCTGTGTGTAGCAGCACCTCGGGATTAGACAGCAGGAGCACCAGAAAGGGTCACAAGCACAAACCCACTTCTCTAGTGAAACCCAGTTGAAAACCAGAGTGACTTCGGAGACACAGAACCTCTACTGGCGCACAGGCAGGAAGTTCACTCCATCAGTCTAGAGAAGGCATTTAGGAGGGAGGAAAGGAAAGGAATGCCAAAATTGCATCTATGCTAACCTCATTAGAGTAATTTCTGAATCAAGCAATGGGACATTTACAGTATGTCTTATATATTGCTTTACTTTCCAGTCCCTTAAAGTTCTTTCACTGGAGCTTCGTTATAAGGCCCAAACAATTCTATCAATTGGAAGGTTAAAAATAGCCTCTAATTTTACTTTGTGAATTTTGGTATATTTTTTAAAATTCTGTAACATAGATTGGTAAGGGCAGAGGAAGAGAACCAGAACAGGCCAGCCAATTCAGTAACATAGGTTCAAAGATCACACAGGTTGAAGACGTGTGAGACTCAAAGAAGCAAAAGGCCTGTGCTACCAAACAAGGGAAGAATGACAATCACAGCAAATTTTGTTCATATTCTCACATTTTGTTTTCACCTCTATGAAACTGTTTTTATGTGATCATTTTATTACAGCCTGACTACACCATATGGGAGAAGAAAAAGAGGTATTGATTCATGAAGGGGGAGTCCTGGCTTGGTATGTTTTTTTATGCCCTCCTAGCTGAGTATGTTTGAAAACAGGATGAAAGTGGCAAATTTAGGGCTGATGTGAGCCAGCTGCAATACCTAAGGGCTTTGATATGTTGGATGGCAGGGTGGGGTAGGAGGTTCTACGGGAGATTGTTAGTTTGAAGGTGGTCACTGGATATTGCTTGAGGATATAAATTACAGGATACAGCTCCCAAGGAGATAAACCTGATAATAACTAAACAAGTTGGCAGGATTTCAGCAAAGCGCTAAATTTCAGTGGCCAGCTCCAAATTTAGAAAAAAAATTTAAAATAAGAAGAAAACCCTGGGCCATAGGTATAGCTCAGTGGTGCATTGCTCAGCTAGCCTGTGCAATTCCTAGTGTTTAATCACCTGCACCACAAAACACCGCAAAACAGGCAGAGGTCAGTGCTAGACACAGATACAAACTGAGGAAGTGAATAGTGGGGAATGCTTTGGCTTAGTAATTAGGTACAGTAGGGATGTGATAGTCTTCAGTGACCAGACCTGTGCATCACCTGAGCAGATAAGGACTTGCAACTGAAAAAAAATTACTTGTATTATTTAAAATTGTTAATATAAACATACTCATTGCTAAAACATAAAAATATAGAAAAACCCAAAGACCAAATTCTTTCTGTACTCTAAAGAGCAAATACTTCTTTATAAATAATATCAAGTTAAGTATTTGTTTTACTTTGCCAGGGTAAATGTCAAAATTTTATAAGAATAATTTTAAGTGATTTTCCACTCTCTTATGTTATCTCCTTATGAGAGGAGCACAGAATTTATAAGAATTAAATTTCTCTGTTTCAAACAGGGAGGAGGGACAGGCTAAGGGAATTTAAAAGGAATTAGGATGTGTTATGTACTTATGTTAACTCCCCATGATAAATATAATCACACACTGCAAACATGTACTAATAAATATAAAAATTTTCAAAAGAATGTGATCAACTGCCAGTTTTGACATGTTGAGAAAAAGTAAATATTTAAAAGTAAAAACCATGTTTCCGCGTGAGAACCAAGGATCGTCTTAACTTTACAAGATTTTGAAATCTGTTCTTATTTTCTATTTCTCATTATGTTATCTAATATTTTAGAAAATACACATATAAGAAGTGTGTTTGGTGTTGGAAATTTCAGAGGAAATTGGAAGTGTGTACAGAAGCCAAGAAACCTATTTGGCATAGTCTTCTAATAAGCTGAATTTTAAAAAAGCAAACCAGATATGTGCTGATGAGAGTCATACGCTGTTACCTTCTCCCTCCAGTTATCATCACTCAGCAGCTTCTGTCTTAGGGTTTCCCGCAGTTGCTCGACGCTTTTCTGATGTGAAATCAGCATCAGTTCCCTGAAAATCACAAACCCAACAAATGAGACTAAGCTCATCCCTAGCACTCCTCCTAAATCACAGTTTCTGGCTTGGAAAATATTCTTTCACAATTTAGTATGAGACTATATATATATATATATATATATATATATATATATAACTGTTAACAGCGATTTACAAACATTGAAAATAAGATATTTCCCACCTGTTTTTTCTTATTTAATAAGTTATTATTTTTTCAAGACACAGTGTCAACAACATATGTGGAGCTACAAATAGAATAAAATATTATAAGTTGTCCTTCAAAAGGTTTATGACTAAATCGAAACTCCAAATATTTTGTTTCTAAGAAAAGTCTGTTGAGATATGACATAGAGTCAATAAATGTTCACAGTTTCTGCTAAATTTATTCTTTTTCTATTGATCTACTATACTAATCAGAACAAACTCAATTAAGTAGAAGGTAATTATCAGAAATAAGATGTAGTACAAACTGTATTAGAAATTAGAAAAGAACAAGTAACAAGATAAGATCAGTAATTAAAAGTCTCCTATCAAATAAAAGCCAGGAATCAGATGATTTCACTGCTCAATTCTACCAAACAGTAAAAAAAACCAAAACAAAGAAAAACAAAAAAAGTGTATCAACTCTTCTTAAATTATTTCAAAAACCAAAAGAGGAGGGCATTCTTCCAAACATGTCCTATAAGACCAGCATTGTCCCAATACTAAAATCAGACAAGAACATTTAAAAACAAAAAGGACTGCTCCAGGCTAGTATCCTTGATAAACATAAATATAAAATTCTTCAACAAAATACTGACAAACTGAGTCTAACAGCACATAAAAGGATTCCTCCCTAAGAGTAAGGGGATACAACTAGGGATACAGTATTGTTCAACATATGCAAATCAATAAATATGATATTCCACATTAACTGAATGCAAGACAAAAATTATGTGATCATTTCCATAGATGTAGAAAAGGCATCTGAAAAAATTAACACTTCTTCCTGATAGAAACACTGAACACATTAGATATAGAATCTACCCCAACATAATACAGGTCATCTGTAATAAGCCAATGTCTAATATTACAATGAACATGAAAAATCTGAATTCTTTCTCTCTAAAATCTGGAACAAGCACAATATACCTGCCTTTACCACTTTTATTCAATGAAGTATTGGAAGTCCTAGCAGGAACAATCAGATAAGAGAAAGAAATAAAGGACATCCAAATTGGAAAAAAGAAAGTCAAATTATCACTGTTTGCAGATGATACAATCTTATACATAAAAAACCCCAAAGACTCTACCAGGAAAAATCTCTTAGAACTAGTAATAAATTTATCAAAGTTTCAGTATACAAAATCAACATGTAAAAATTAGTGGCAGTCAAAGGAAGAGTATACAGATACAAATGCCAGTATAATCAAACTGCAAATTCCAAAGATGATGAATTTTCAGAGAGAATATTAAGATTTTCAAAATGTTACAAGAAACAGAAGACTGACTTAAAGGACTAATGAAATCTGAGAAAGAACCAAACTGAACTTGTAGTAATGAAAAATACAATAACTGAAATTAAAAACTCAGGGATAGTCTTATAGCAGATAATTGATAGCTGAAAAACTAAGCAATAAGATAAAAGCACAATGCAAAAATATTACACAGAATTTAATCTGAAAGCACGGAAAATATAAAAGTTACAATATAAAGGATAGAATGAAAAGATCATTTATGTGTGTGTGTGTGTGTGTGTGTGTTCATTATTTCAGAAACAAAGAAAAGAGATGGGATGTAGCAGCATTTGAAGGAAATGGTCCAGACTAACAAAAAATATCAGTTTATCCTTAAATCCAGAGAACTCACTGGATTCCAAGCAAGATAAATAAAAATAAATCCCACATCTGGGCATCTCACAGTGAAAAATGACAAAACACCAAGGTTAAAGAGACTGTCTTAAAAAGAAGTTGAAGAGAAAATCTTCAAAGGAAACTAATTTTTTCTCAACAAAAACAAAGGATGACAAAAAACTAGAGGAAAAAAGTCCTATAAGGACATACATCCTTAAAAGTCCTATGGGAAAACAGCCATGAACATAAATTTATTTACCCAGCAAAACTCTTTCAGAATCAGCTGAAATAAAAACATACTCAGATTAACAAAAACTGAGAGGTTACCAGTAGGGGTCAAGGATCTTAAGTAAAGGAGTATTATAGTCAAGTATTATAAGGGAAAAGATTTAATACAGTACACACAATTTATAGGGCTATTTTATAATAGTCATCCAAAGAGGTAAGCACAAAGGAGTGTGGGAGATCTGTCCACACACCAGACACCCCAAGAATCCAAGGTGATGTCTGCATGGATCCAGCCGAAGACCTAAGAGCCCATGGCAATGTCCTCCATGAGTCCAGCTGGAGGCCTAGAGCTCACAACAATGTCTCATGCAAGTCTGTACCAAGGGTCTGCACTGGGAAGGTCCCCAGGTCGGTGGCGGAAGGTAGAACCATCGGCGCCAGCAGAGTGAAGGATCTGAGGCAGCAGGCTGAGGGATCTGCACTGGAGCCAGGAAGCGATGCTGAAGGTAAGGACCAGAGCACCCACAAAAAGAATCCTTAGCAACAGTGAGGTCCAGAGCTCCTCCAGTGATGAGAACAGCCAAGTTCCTATCAGGAAAGCCCGAGTGACAAGCTTCCCCAAGAGAATCAACGGCACACCATCGTCCCCTGCAGGTCTCCTTTTTATGCTGTTGACAACAATCCTCAGGTGGGCCTTCCACACCCAGGACCACGCTGACTCAGTTCAGCTGGGTGTTACAAGTTGACCATTAGTTAATCCTCCACAAGGAGCTTCTAACGGGCACACATTGTAGGCTGTAATACAATCTCAGAAGGTCAGACATGCAAAAAGAAATGGTACGGTCCTCAGAGACACTATCAGACACACAGGCAGGGACAGTTTTTTCAGTGTATGTAAGGACAGTTGTATAAGGCCCCGGTTCTGACAAGGACTCTGTGCTTTAGGTTTTGTGATCTGTAGCCACTGCCCCGAATTTCTTAACAATTTTATCCTTGGATTTGTATTTTGAAATGAAGACTAGTGACTTGGTCAAGCATGTGCTAAGGACTTAAGAGATCGATTCTGACACAATTTTATCTCTTGCTGCTGCTTTGTCTTCCCCAGACTGTTCTTGGATACCCTCTCTCCTGCCTTCTCCCAGGGACTGCTGCTGTCTTTACTGTAATAGATCTATGCCTGAAGGAGCAAGACACAAAACAGCAGACAGAAGCCCATTAGGGCAGGTTGAGAGAGAAACCATTAAAGAAAGCACATAGCTTCTTTAACAAAGGGTCTTATATTTTCATTTTTGGGTCCTGAAAATTAGGTAGCCAATCTTGTACACAAGTAAATATAAACTGTCGCTTTAAAATAATAATTTTGGTTATGTGTTTTGGAGGAATGAATGAAAAGAAATAGAAAATTGGACAAAAATGTAGTACCTACTTCAGGAAGACAGCTATCTCAAGTATTCTTTGGTCCATGCATTATTCAAGAGTTTAACTTTAGACTTCATTAAAGATACACGGTAAAATTTCAAGAGTAATTACTAAAATAATAGAAATCAAATATACTTTTGAGGAAAAAGCATTAAGAAAATACACAAAACTCGAACAATCCTCCTCCGGAAGGGCTACAAGTGAGAAAACAGTGCAGAAAAAGAGGGAAGAACTGAAAGCTTGAAATAATAATCAAAATAAGGGATTAGAAGAGGAAAAACAGATGATATCAACAAACCAACCCTAGTTGTATACTCTTTAGAAAAATAATTCCTAAAACATTAGGACATGTAAAGATGAAAGAAAAAATTTTGAAAATATATAACAGGGATATATTAAAGGGAAAGAAGAATGTAACTAGATTATTACCAAGCAACACATTTTTAAAACACAAGTCATTATTGGGGGCTGATAATGATAATAGGTTTAAATTACTATGAATATTCTAAACTTACATGTACCCATTAAAATGGGATCAAAGTATATAAAGCAAAATTTTATAGAACTATAAAGGAAAACTGTCAAGTCCACACCATTGTGATAGAATTCAACATAGAGATCCCTTGGTCATAGGTAAGTCTGTCCAGGACCTCCAAGTAAGGTCATGGAAGTGGACACTGCACAATTCGAGACTGTTTTGTAACTGGTTCTCCTGTAGCTGTGTAATGCAACAACCAAGGATCAAGCAAAGAAAAAAAATCAGTGAAGTTACAGAAGATCTAGTACAAATAATATGATTGGTTTAAGTTTCGTGTATAGACTCTTTTACACAAGTTATGGAAAAATACACAATTATTTTCCAGTTCATATGAAACTGACTCCAGACTTGACTAAAACGTAAGTCTGCGTCCTTTAATATGGTAGCCATTAGTTTCATATACATACTGGAAACAAAACAAAACACCAGCCATCACCAGCAACTATTAAAATATCTAAAATAGCCTTTAAAGATGATTATATATTTATTTATGAAGAAGGCTAGTTGAGACTTTATAACTACACTAAAATTGCATACAACTATTTTATTTTATTTTTTGCAGTGCTAGGAATTGAACTCGAGGCCTTGCACATGCAGGGCAGATGCTCTACTACTAAGCTCCAGCCCTGATTACATATTTAAATAATATTTTGGATATATTTGGTCAAATAAAATATACATTTAAACTTCATTTCTACTTGTTCCATTTTTAGATTTTAATGTGGCAACTAGGGATTTTAAAATTGTATATGTGCTGCATATTATACTTCTTTGAATCTGTAAACTATATTCTAAGAAAAAAGAAATGTCAGAGATAAAAACAATAAAATATCTAGATGTACTTGAAAATTTTTAAAAATGTATTTCTGAATAGCTCATGGGTCAAACAAATCATAGTTGATATTTAAATATACTTAGACCTGAACAATAATGAAACCGCTACATACCAAAACATGGAATAAAACTAAAGCAGACTGGATAAATAAATTGTGGTGTACCTTAAAATTCTATACTGATGAACAGATGAATGATCCTCAGCTATGTGCACGTCATGGATAAATTCAAGGAACATAATATTGAGAACGAGGCATAAATCACAGAATAATACATACCAATGATTTTACTTTTATGAAGAAAAAAACACAAGACCTAATACTTTACTTTCTTAGGAATAGAGACATACTTGGTAAAATTATAGAGAAGGAGAAGTAGATGTTATCTATAAGTTTTTGTAAATGTTTTTGTCAGTTGGAGGAAGTTTCCTCATGTTCCTAGGTTGATGAGAACCACAGAATGTAGGCTGGTGGTTGCTGCTGAGAAGGGAGAGATTGTAATGAGATTGGGAAGAAGCAAAAAGGACTTTAAAGCCAATGGTAAGGCTCCTTTTGCCTAAGCCATGTGGTTGGTACACAAATATTTGCTGTATTGTACCCTTTTACATTTTATACATACACAGGCCTTCTCCATATCCACTCCATATTTATAAAAACAAGTATTGATGAAGCCTGGGTACAGAGAATAGGTAGGTGGAGGTAAGAGAGTCCAAGATGAAGACAAAAGAAACAAACGGGCCAGGTGAGTACTAAGTAGGCCTTTTTCCAATGTAGTGGGGTTCACTTGTCCTTTATAGACAGGGCAGTGGCCCTGGAAATACAAATGTGAACAAGGAAGACAGGGTCATTGTCCAGATGGGCCTCAAAGTCCAGCACATTTAAAAGGAAGATTTATATTTTAAAGCATAAGACAGACCCGGCAGGCTGTGACAGCTTGTAGAGCAGTCTCTAAGCTGGAGAAAAGGAAGAGAGGAAAAAGGAAAAAAAAAAAAAAGAAAAAGAACAGCAAATGTGGTGATTGTATTAAAAACGTCATTGTGCCTTGCCTCCAAAGACATGTCTATCTTGGCAGACCCATCTCTCTCTAATGCTGACAATTCCCAAATTTCATCAGATCTCTTTTCTGAGTGTCTGACTCATGCATCCAGTTCTCTGCCTGACCACTCTACCTTACTTTAGAACTATCTCAGACTTAATGTCTTCTCAGACTTCTCAATAGCTTATGATACTACAGTTTATTTTTTGCTCACGTTATGTGTCATACATGGCAGTAAGTCACACATGTTCCTGGACGTAGCTCAAGAGGAACCCTTACCTGGGAATGTTGCTCTTGTGGCAGACAGGAAAGAAAGTTTACCAAAACATAGGACTCTTTAAACTTATGAATTGGGTATATCAAACAAGCCAAGTCTTGTAACAATCAGGGTAGAGGGTACTGGCCTCTGCTATACTGAAAGATGCACTAAAGGTCACCTTCCATTGAAACTGAAATCCTGTCAGAGGTCTATTGTGGAGTGGGGAACATTTCTAGCTTAGACTACTGTTCTTTCTCCTGGGAGTAGTTCGCTAGCCGGTAGTTGTCTCCATAGGTCCTAGCTTTTCTGAGTGAGATGTGCTTCTTTCTCATATTATCAACTTGCCCATGTAAAGGAGTATTTTAGATATTTTTCCCTCTTGGGAACAACAAACAGCTTTTTCACCTTCCTTTGGCTCCTAAGATGTGGGGGAAGACGTGCCCCTCTACCCTGCTCCTCTTCCCACCACTGCCTTCTGTCACTAGGTTAGCTGACTTTCAGAATATATCTATTATTTCTATACATTAAATCATAGAGTAGAATTTCTTTTTTGGTCTAACATCTTTTACTCAGCATAATCAATTTTAGATTTATAGATGTTGAATTATGTATCAATAGCTCACTCATTATCTTATGTTGAGTGGTATTCCATTGTACAGATATACCACAATTTATTCATTACTGTTAATGAATATTTAATTTGTTACACAGATTTTGGCTTTTACAAATAAGGCTATTATCAATATCTGTGTACAAGTTTTTGTAGGAACATGTGATTTTAGATATTTGCAGTAAAAATGAAGGAGTGAAATGGCTGGGAAACATAGGAAGTACATATTCAACTTTTAAAGAAATTTCAAAGAAATTGTATCAATTTGCACTCCACTAGTAGAGTATGAGGACTGCAATTCCTCCAAACCCAGTCCAACACTTGATAATTTTTTTGGAAGTTTTTTTTTTTTTTTTTTTTTTTTTGTACCAGGGATTGAACTCATGACCTCGTGCTTGCCAGGCAGGCACTTATGCCACTGAGCTAAATCCCCAGTCAACACTTGATATTTTAGTTTTTGTGTTTTAGTATCTTCTTGTAGTTTTAACCTGTATTTCCTAAAGCTAATGACAACAAACATTTTTATTTACTTATTAGTCATCTGTATATCTTCTTTGGTAAAGTCTCAGCTCAAGTCTTTTGGTTATTCTTTATTAGGTTGTTTGTGTTAAAATGAATGAGTTACTAAAATTCTTTACATAATCTGGAAATAAGATCTTTACTGATATATCCTTTGCAAAGATATTATTGCAGTCTATGGCTTTCTTTTCATTTTTTTATCAGTGTCTTTTGAAGAACAAGTTTTTCATTGTGATGAAGTCATTCCAACTTCAGACCTCTAGGACCATAAGGTAATAAATTTTTGCTGCCTTAAACCACTAAGTTTATGTTCATTTATTACAACAGCAATAGAAAACTAATACAATGGTCTACCTTGAAGCAACTTTTTATAACTAAGTATAATGTTAGAACCTTATAATAACAACCTTGAGTGACATAAATGAGCACTAATGGAAACAAATACAGCACTTCAAATAAAGTAGCACTAATTTTTCAAAATTCCAAGATCACAGAAGAGATGTGGCTGGTAGTGCACACATTGGACGTGGCCAGATGGCAGAGTCTTGGCAAATTTTGTGCTTGTAATCTTCAACCTAATCTCTCTCCCCCTCTCTTCTGCTCTGTTTCTATCTCTCCCCCTCTCTCTTTCCTTTCCCCTTCTTTCCATTCCTCTTTCTCCCCTCCCTTCCTCTTTCCTTCTCTTCCTTCCTTTCTCCGATGCACTTTACTTCTTAAATCAGGTTTCCTGTTTGAAAAGAGGCTTTACTGACTAGAAAATTCCAGTAAGCATCTCCATATAATGACTGTATGTATATTAGAAGTTACCTCTACTCTAAAATAGATAGTACTGAGTACCTAAGATGCTTGAATTTCAGTCTCCCTGGAGGACTTATAATTTTGACACTGCAAAAAGTAGAATCCATTCTATAACCTTTCCTCTGATTAAATCTGTATAAAGCACTGTTATGTATTCCTTTCAAAAAATTATTACAATGTAGCAGCTAAAATAGGTGAAGTTTCCAAAATGTTAATGAAATGATCATTATTCACTGAATTTTCAAAGACTTACAAGGCCTGTTATGACATTTCCAAAAAGTATGTTGTTTTAAGTGAATTATTACAAAAATATCAATTTACATCCACAGTGGTAATTTTGGTTGACACTGTGCTTATAGAAACGAGGAGGTTTCGTATACCTCTTTGATTTCCATGCTGAGTCCCTGTGACTGACTCTAAGAACTTATCGGTGAGACTATTAAGACAAGGCAGAAAGAATAATTATATATGATGTTATAAGCACTCACTGTTTCCAGTTAGAAGAGACTGGGCAGTGAGTAATGTAAACCAAGATAATTATATGTGTGAAAAAGATAATCCTGATTCCAAAAACAAACTTATTGAAAGGCTTGTACTTTGTTAAGATTACAAAACTGTCTCTTATGGCTTAGATCCAG
The DNA here is from genome assembly GCA_004027295.1 of Dolichotis patagonum. NCBI lineage: Eukaryota > Metazoa > Chordata > Mammalia > Rodentia > Caviidae > Dolichotis > Dolichotis patagonum. The sequence goes on along the minus strand of PVJX010005156.1, from coordinate 36,058 downwards.
AATGGCCCTCAAAACTCATGCCCAGAGGCAGGGCTTTTGGAAGATGCTTTTAGGAGGAGGCGGGGCCTGGTGAGAAGAGGCGGGTCGCATGTATCCCCTCCCCCTGGCTCCTCCTTTCCCGCTCTGCTGCCTGCCTGTTGTCGGAGATGAGCAACTGTCCTCCAGCCGGGTCCTTGCAGCATGCTGTTTCTGCTTTGCAGCCAGATGACCATGTAATTGTAAGCCAAAATAAACCTCTCTTCCTTCAAGTTATAGGTGTAGGGCATTTTAGCCTAGTGATGAGAAAGCAACTCAGACACTGTCTTAAGACATTATTAAGAGATGGCAATCTTGTGTAGAAAAAAAATTAAAAGGACCACTTCTGACTCTAGTAAAACTTTTTGTTAAAAATTCAGAGGAATTATAAGATCCAAAACAATTGTGAAGGTATAGTCCTTATTTTTCCATATTATAAAAAGTAGAAAATGTACAGCTGTTTAGATATCTAACTTCCTCTTCAGAATCAGTTTTATAGATGTTAATGGTTCATAATTATAGCAACAACACAGATGTAAGACCTAAACTTGAATTTTACTAGGAATCAAATAAAGAATACCACTAAAATCTGGGTGTTTACATTTTACCCTTAGCTCTGATTTTTAAGAAGTCAGAAGCTGTCTGGACCTGAGAGAAAAACTGGGAGAAGCTTCCAAATTTTAAATTCTGTGATCAGTTCCTTGATTACAATTAAATTCATTCCTACACATACATATACACATACTGTCTTAGTTACTTTCTACTCGTCGCTGAGACAAAATACCTGATGCCCAAAGTTGGGAAAGGAAAGGTTTATTTCTTACAGTTTTGGAGGTTTCAGTCTATACTCAGTTGGCTCCAAGGCAGGGTGGCATGGCGGGGCTGCAGTTCATGGTGGCTGCAAACAGCAAGCGGAAACCGCAAGAGAGCGACACACCTTCTTCCTGCCATTACATCACATCCTGGCTCTACCCCTAGGAGGTTGTAACACTCACACCATCAATCCAGCTAGACAATGAACCAATCACAAATGCATAATGTAAAGGCATGAGGCTTGGGGGCCACTGACATAAACCATGACATTCCACCCCTGGCCCCCAAAGACTCATGTACAACCTTTATACAAAAGACATTTAGTCCATCTCTAAGAGTTGCCAAAGTCCTAACATTTTCAGCATTGCTGAGAAGTACAAGTCCCAAGTCTCCTCCAATATCTATGGCAAACTCTTAACTGTAACCCCCTGTACAAGTGAAACAAGGTTAAACATTTCTGAAATGCAAAAGGCACAAAATAAACATCACCATTCCAAAAGTTACAAACAGGGGAGTATAAAGCATTGGGAACAAAGCAAGTCCAACATCCAGCAGGGTGAACATTAAGTCCTAGAGTTCCATGCTCAGCATTTGAAGCAATCTGATTGCAAGCTCCAAAAGGCTTGGGTGATTCCACCCCCATGGCACTTCCAGGGATTTCAGCTCCTGCAGCTTCTGTCTTAAACCTTCTCTGCTCGGTTTTTGCAGCTTTCCTTGGATGATCCATGTTCTTGGCTTTTCCAAACTTCTGGGGTCTCCACTGCACCTTTGGCTTCACCCTTACATCTTTACAAATTGCCCTCTCAGGGGCACACTGCTTGGCCTCCCAGGCCCTTTGCAATCGAGGTGGAAGCCATCTTACCCTCAGAATCTGTGCATTTTCCTTGCATCTAAAATCAGCACCATGTGGATGCCACCAAGATCTGCTGCCAGCTGGAGCAGTAGCCAGGCTTTTCTCTCTCTTGGCTCTAGGGGTCCAGTGCCTAGATTGCTGGGCTCTGTAAACGCAATTGTGAAGAAAAACTTTTCTATGTTGCCGCCATTCTGGACCCTCATGTGGCCTCCCATGCCATTCTGGAGCATGGTGCTCTGAAGCTTTCTCATCTGAGAAAATTCTTTCACTTTTGCAGTTTTGGGGCTGCAAAGGGTGGAGACACACTGCTTCCTGGGATGCCCAGTGGCCATCTCTCTTATCTCTCTGTTTCTTCTCAGCAATCAAAGTCTCAGCACTATCTTTACAATCCACAGCTTTACTGGAGTTTTCTTTTTGGCCAGACTCACACTGTTTTAAATTATCCTGCTGGGCTCTTTGCTCTTGATTTGCAACATAGATCTGGCTAAAAGCCCTCAACAATAGCCATGCCACAGCCTCAACATTTGACTGCCTTGAAATTTCCTTTGCCAGATTAATCAGTCTATTACCCTTAATCTCAGTCTTAGGCAAAGTCTCTGGGCATGAGCAAAATGCAGACAAACTTTCTGCCAAGCCATACATGCATCATAGGGAGTCAACAACCAATGCAGTCCTTCTTCCCAGCAGAAACCTCCCAAGCCTGGTCTTTACTATTAGGCTTTCTATCAGCCTTCTGGTCTTCTGAGCTCTGACCAGAATCTCCTCTACAGAACAACCTAAGTTGCTCCAGCTCTGTGCATCCAGGCGACATGTCCGAACCTTTCCAAACTCTGCCCACAAGCCATTTCCAAAGCCTCTCGAAAAACATGGTCAGGTATAGTCACAGCAATGACCCCACTCCTCGGTACCAAATTCTGTCTTAGTTACTTTCTACTCATCGCTGAGACAAAATACCTGATGCCCAAAGTTGGGAAAGGAAAGGTTTATTTCTTACAGTTTTGGAGGTTTCAGTCCATATTCAGTTGGCTCCAAGGCAGGGTGGCATGGCATGGCCACAGTTCATGGCGGCTGCAAACAGCAAGCGGAAACCGCAAGAGAGTGACACACCTTCTTCCTGCCATTACATCACATCCTGGCTCCACCCCAAGGCCAGTGTAGCACTCACACCCCCAATCCAAGCACCAGACAATGAACCAATCACAAATGCATAATGCAAAGGCATGAGGCTGGGGGCCACTGATATAAACCATGACACATACATACAGCAAATATGTTGGGGGTACCTACTATGTGCCTTGCACTGTTTTAGTCTCTGGAGGTACAAAGGTTGTTTCTTATCATTCTTTAGATTTAAGTTAATATAATTCACACAGAAGAATTGAAGACTCAGTGATAAGTGGTTGTCTGAGGTGATTCACAGGGACCAAGCTAGTGCAAGCTTATGCTAAGCCATGACTCTCTGCACTTTGTCACACTGCCTTTGTTTTGCATGTTGCTCAGAGAGAGGTGTGACTATTTGTGACATTTACTCTGCAATCTTACCAGATTTTTTTAAAAAATAATATTTTTGGAGTTGCTACAATAGGCAAATTAGGATGTACTTGCAATTAAGGATATTTATTTTTAAAACATCAACTAGGGCTGGGGATTTAGCTCAGTATAAGCGTAACCTGGCAAGTGTGAGGTTGTGAGTTCAATCCCTGGTACCAAATAAATAAATAAATAAATAAACATTAACTAAAGAATCTTATTTCTTATATACATGAGAAAATCTAAGTTCTCTCAGTTATAGTTAAGAACATAACTGCAAACAAATGTCAAACCATAATGCCAAAACAGTAGCTTTAAATTCTATTTCACAAGTTGTTCTTTTAGAAATTTCTCCACATTGTCAATCAAAGAGATAATTTTGATTTCTGTCACAATTCTTGCCTCCATTACAAGCCAGCAAGTGTGTGGTATCATAAGAAATTTGGCAAACTAGTTGTTCTGAAAGCTGTCAATGGATAGGAAATTAAAAAAAGAGGTGAGTCATGCAAAAAAAAAAACTTTGATGAGCTTTATTATGTCAGAATATTACTTAGAATGCTTCAGTTAACACTGAATTGAAGAGATACCTATTGAGTATCTACACGGCCAGTGGAGGGTATAAAAATTAAAATCATGATTTTTTAATGATTAACAACCCAAACAAGATGACAAGGAGAAAATTAATATCTTCTGAACATCTACAGTCTAAAAGACATAATATGAGGTATTTTACTATTCATGAGAAAAGAGCTATCATTGACATGCACATTTTACACACCAAGAAAAAGAATCTTCAAGGGATAAGCTGCCTAGGCTTGACTTTAGTCAATCTGGGATTTAAGTCTATGCCTAATTCAAAAGCTACTCTTTATATACTAAGGCCACAATACCACAAAAACAAAACAAAAAACAAAACAACAACAACAAAAAAAAAACCCCAGGGGCCTTATATCACCTATGAATCCTTTTAATATCTAGTATTAAAAATAGTAATTACTTCTCATTGCTTCTAGATTTTATAAAAATGTGACAAGCCTCATTAAAGTATCTAAAATTGAGTTCATCTCCTTTTAGGATGTAACTGTCAAAAGTTTGTATTCTATTTGCAATCTAAAGATATAGCTCTAGTTCTGACTTTGTCAACGTCATTTAGAGGAGAAAGGAATTAGTGGTTGTTGAGTGAATGAGAGTGGGTAACACAGAAAGAAAGAGGAGACCAAAAAGGGTAATTATGTTTTTCTGCCTTCTGTAGAACAATGAGTCCCTTGAAGACAGTGTCACAACATAATTGAGAAAAAGAAGTCACAGGGAGAATAACTGACACAGCATAGTGCTTCAAGACAGATACTGAAGACAGAGAGAAGAAACGAGCCATGTCTCACATACCTTCCAACATTGGGGGAGTCTCAGTATAACCACAGTGTCCAAGAGGAGTGTCCAGCCATGCCCCATACACCCACCACTATCAGGGAAGTCTCAATGTGATTGCACAGGTCTAGAGAAGCCCTCCCCCACACTCTACTGCCTCCTCAGGAACCAAGGTTCAGAGAAACCCAGGTGCCTGGCCCATTTCCCTATACCACAGATGGGCAGCCAACACGGGAAGTGCCTCAGACCCTACAACCCACTCATCCAGTGGAACTCAGGAAAATGTCAAGACAAAGGAGCGAAATGCAATCTCAGACCTCCAGCCTACAGAGAACAAGTCTAGGAGACACAGACAAAGAAGAAATTGGAAGTCACAACATGAAATTTCTGAAATGATAGCAACTGAAGTAAAGAAACAACTGCAGGAGGCTATAAAAGAAATCTGATCAGAAATAATATCTCAGGTAAAAGAAGAAATGACAACTATAATAAAAGAATTGCTGAGCATATCTAAAGAAGACACAGACAAAAAGAGAAAGGAACATAGGAAAATGACAGAAACCTTAAGTGAGAGAAGAACTGAAATGCATGAAACAGATTCAAAGAGATATGCAGGAAATTAAAAATTCCATTGAAAGCTGGAAAAACCATTTGAACACAACTAAAGATAGACTTTCAGACCTTGAAGATAGGACTGCAGCTAGCAATTGCAAAAGGAAAGATATCTTAAAAATAACAAGGAACCAATAAATAACAACTCAAAGATATAAGATGATACAAAGAAAAATAATATAAGATTGATAGGTGTCAGCAAAAAGCAGGTGTCAACACAAATGACATGCAAAGAATATACAAGTAATAGCACAAAACTTCCCAAGCATGGGAAAAAGACCTGACATACAGATAAATGAGCTCCAACTAGCCATAACCAAAATAAATCTACACCTCAACATATAATAATCAAGATCACAGAAATTCAGCACAAGAACACAATATTAAAAGCTGTTAAAGAAACAGATCACGTATAAAGGAAAGCCCATCAGAACCATGGAAGACTTCTCAGCACAAACCATCAAGCCAAGAAGAGCTTGGAGTAAAGTGTTTCAAATTCTGAAAGGAAACAACTTCCAACCCAGACTAATGTTTACTGCAAACTGTCTTTCAAAATCAGTGGAGAAGTAAGATACTTTCATAACAAAGAACTACTGAAGAAACTCATGACCACCAAACCAAACCTACAAATGTTGCTGAAGAATATTCTAGAAAGAGACAAAAATGACAATTCCAAGAACAACAACAGAAAGAAATCATCAAGCAAGACAAGTAAGTAAACAGAGAGGAAAAGTAGAGAACCAACAACAGGAAAGTAACAGGACAAAGACAAGCCAATGCATATCAGTCATAACCATTCATGTAAATGGCCTCAATTTACCAATAAAAAGAAACACAGTCAGAGTGGATCAAGAAACAAAATCCAGCAATATGCTGTATACAAGAAACACATTTAACTTGAAAGAGAATTCACAGACTGAAAGTCAAAGAGAAAACAATACTCCAAGAGACAGGAACCCAGAAAAAAGCAGGGGTAGCTTGCCCATCAACTGCAGAATGGATAAGGAAGATAGGGTATTTTTATACAATGGTGTGCAACTCAGCTATAAAAAAGGATAATCTAAAGGCTTTTGAAGGTAAATGGATGCAACTTGAGATCATACTCATGGGCGAAATGGTTACAGTCTACCATGGATGAACATAATGTTGTCTCTCTAGTATAAAAAAACTGAGGGAATTACTGGGATCAAAAATGTATAATAGATATTGTGAAAGTGAAAGGGGAGGAAATGTCTAAAAAGAGAAGGAACAACTGGAATGAGGGAAAGGAGAAAAGAAAGAAGAGAAAAGATTATATATATGATAGATAATTATACTGTTAATCTCTGTTAGCCCAACAAAAAGAGTGATTTGTGCTTTCATTGTTTGATCATTTTTTTCATGCATATGTCTGGTAATTTGAATGCTACTTTGAAGACAACAATATGCAACATATTAACCATTGCTTATCCTCTGTTACTTTGTTTTGAAATTCTGTATCATAGTTTTTATTCTTTTTTTCTTTTTCTTTTTTTTTAAAGACATATACTAAGGAATGCGTTCAAGTTGTGAAGGGAAGCTGAGTTAAAAGGTCAGATACTCCAGCGCTTAATTCCTGCTTTTGCTGATTATGGGAGCCTAACCCAGAAATTTAGCCTTGGTTGACTGTAATGTCTGCATCTATAAAATCAGGAAAAAGACATTTGTTTCATAGGTGAAGGCCCTAACCTTGATAAATTTGAAAATGGCTTCCTCTCTGAGTTGGTGAATTAGAAAAAGTGCTCTTTTGGTCTGGGATCAAACCTATGGACTGAGGGATTGGTAAGGAGATGGAACACTTAAGCAGGAAAGAAGCTGTGAGACTAGTTTGGTCACCCTTAGTATTTCCAACTGTAGATATTATCTTACATAGGAAAGTATGTAGACAAAACGAGATAATGTCCCAGAAGCAGTAAAGGGCCCCTCATGACTGAAATGTGTGACAGAGCCTGAGACAGATGAAGGAGAAGCGGGAGGAGAGGGAAGCAAAATAAAAGGAGGCTGGAAGAAAGGGGGGGAAAAGGTATAGAATGAGAAAGGAGGTACATTTAATCATAGGATCATGGCATATATAGGAAAATAGGAGACTCCATGTGCCTCTGTAATAATTTCCTAGATTTTATGTGTATTTTTCTGGGGTGAAGGTTTATAGTTTTCAACTCAAAAAATGACAGGGAAGTCAAAAGAGAAGTTAAAGTAATGTGGGGCAGGGAAAAAAAAGCAGAAAAATATACTTTGAGAGAACAAGGACCAAGTAAGTAAACTAAAGATAGGAGGAGAGATAAATAGCTACAGACATTTATCTCAAAGAATAATTTACATGTAAGCAACTTATACCTAATGTTAATTATAACTAAGCACTAAGCCTTTCCTCTAAAAATGCTCTTTGCCATTCTCAACGTGTTATGAGAAAATAGATCCAATTTTGTCCTACACTTTTCCCTTGGAATTTAGCAAGACAGGGATAATAAAACTTTTGAGAATGCAAAGGGTGAGAAAGCGATTATAAACAGGTGTGTTCCAGCTGGGTGGTGGTAGGTCACATGCTAGTGCACGAGCAAATTTTTCTGTTACAATAACAAGTTTTTAAGCTTATAAAATGTGTCTTTATAAAATATATGTATAAGTTTGTTATAGGAAACTTAGAACACATGTTTACTATAGAAATAGTTTTCCATGAAATGAAATTAGGCTCGCAGACCAGCTCACAGATCATATTTAACCCGCGAGAAGCTGAATTACATTCAGGGTCCTGCAAAGAGTTCCAGGCCTGGTCACAGAGATATTGTATCCCAGGAAGATGAGACTGAGAGCTCTTTTTGCAGAGAATTTAAGGAACACATGTCTCTGGCAGTGTCCCTCCACCTTGCTGCCTGCCTCTTCACTCACAAAGCAGGCCTTCTCGGCGGTACTACACGTGACCGCACCTGGAAGACCTGCGCGGGGATTCCTATCGCCCAAAGAGACCTACTGGTTTCCTCTCAGGGCAGTCTCTTCTGATTCCTGCTTCTTCAGCTGGGTGTGAGGGAGAAAGCAGTGTATAACTAGATGGATTTGTAGTAATGGGTGACAGTTTTCTGGTTATAAATTCACCTCCCCCTCTAACTTTAGTTGTGCCAGTTTTTCCCCCCTAGGGTCAATTCTAGCTTTGTATATCTTTCTGTCCTCTTCTGCAAAAAGAGCCCTCCATCTCGTCTTGCTGGTACTTATAACAGAAAGTAAGATAACAATTATAGTAATTTTTTAAAAATATGGCTATATATATATATATATATATATATATATATCCAATTTAGTGAGCTATTTCAAAGCAACCCTACAAGAAAGCCCTACATTTCATCTATTGATAATACTAACCATCAAAACTTTACACGTCTCCCTTCTTCCAACTGCAGAGGTAATTTAAATAGGATATATTATTTTACTTTACATTTGATCCCAAATATGTACTAGACTGACTTACAACAGTCCTCAGAGAAAAATGTGAGACACATCTGAGCAAGATAGGTCTGCTCAATGACTACTGCAAGGGAGACAGCAAGCATTCGTCTGAGTAAACAGTAGAGCCTATTCACCTGATGTCAATGGAAATGAGGTACTTTAACAATGTAAAAACTGTTCAGAAAGATAAGAATGATAAGAAGAATGAAAACAAGCAGCCCATCATGTGTTTTCTATGCACAGAGAATAATATAAAACAAAAATTCCTGCCTTTATAGAATCTGTATTCTTCTGGAATATAATTATACCAATAAACATAAATGGGATAATCTTTCACATTAAAGATTCTCAGAGTTTAAAATCCAAAAGAAAAACACTAAAACTTGTACTATTTCTCAGATACACACTTAAAACAAAATGATTTGGAAAAGATGCATAAAGATTTGCAAGGTAAATGAAAACAAAAAGACAGTCGGCACAGTTGAAATATTACAGCTAAGATTAATTTAAGACAAATTAAATGAACAAAAATATCTTAGAAAGCTGGACCAATATGCTTCTTAGGATCTTCAGTATTATCTAAGGAGGTATTTTTGCTTGTGATAGCTCTCAGAAAAATGTGGTGACTGATAAGGAAGAGAGAAGAAAAGTAGAACCCAATAAAAACGAAAAGTGGTATAAAAGCCTTTGTCCAGCATGCCCAAGGTGCTGGGTTCAATATCCAGCACCACCAAAAACAAAAGCATTTTCCTATTGAAAAATTAAAGAATCCACCAATCACTGACCCAGGTGAAATTCAGTAGTACAAGTATCATACATAATGTGGTTTTTCTCATTAAAAATCTGATATCAATTGCAATTTGAGTCCCATCCCTTCTGTCACTAGCTGACCTACACTTTATGCAAGTCATTTAACTAATTTGGGATTTAGCTTAATCACTTATAAAATAAGTCAGTGAAAGCCAACACCCTTGAGGTTAAATATGTCTTTAATCTTATAATTTCATTCATATAATGTGTAGAGAAATAATGTTTCAAATACATATGGAATATTAACTTAAACATAAAATATGTTTGTAAGAAATTATCCTTGATGTACCTTTCATTTTTCAACGTTACAACCTCTTCCTTTGTCTGATTCAGAAGAGTTTTGGTTATGTGCAGTTCATTTTCGGCAAGGTGAATTCTTCTTTTTATGTCTTCTTCTTGCCTTTCTTTTATAGATAGCTCTTCCTGTAAAGTTTTATATATTTGTTGACAAGTCATTAAAGAGTCTTCTTTTTCTTTAAGCAACCTAGTATGCCTAAAAAGAAACAGAAAAAAAATCCCACCAGCTTACATTAGATGCTTTTATATTTATCAAAGATACATGGAAATCTCATTTGAAATTATAGACTAAAACTATAACATAAAAATTAAGCTGTAACTTTAAAAAATTAGAGGTTAAGAATGTGGATGGTTCTATTAGGCAGAGGCAAAAGTAATTAAAAATGACAAAATATTATGAACTTGAATTAGGTATTACATATATTAAAAATAAGAAAAAGTATATTCCAAATAAAATATCATTTAAAATATGGTTTCACATCTGATTACATAAATACTGATTTAAAATTTGCAATATCTACCGTGATTCAGAGATAATGGATTCAAACTTCAATTTTCTAAGTTCTTTTTGACAGTCATCAGTTTCATTAGATTTAATCCTAAAATAATATGAAAGTATTTCAAGTTAGTTAAAAAATACAAAGTAAAGTATAGGTTTTTTTCTACATCATTAACTTATCTGTAGAATGAATTTAACAACTTCATTGTGACGATTTCATTAAAGAAATAAAGAAATTCAGCCCACTTCTATAGTAGTTATGTTAACTCCTATCAGATTTACATTTAAATAAAAATGTAGTCTGAGTACATTAAAAAAATAAAAAGACAAACAAACAAAATAGCCCAAATCCTATGTGAAGGCGCTGGAAATTGACCAAAAGCTGATTCCCGAGGCATGTTGGCACTAGGAATGACATGACAGCACAGAATCATGTTCTTTTTAAAAATGATTTTAAGCCTAAGGGCAGGTCCCAGGAAGTACCACAGAGAGAAATAAAACTGGTAGAAAGCTTTCTGGCCCACAGAATCAGAGGACAGTGTTTGAGATGAAAACACAACTGCTAGAAAGCAAAGGGGTACTGAATAGGAGAGAGGCAGAGAAAAGGAGCCCCAAATACTGTACTGCATATAAATTGGGCTGAACCTCAAACTAACAGACTCATAGAGCAGACTCCAAACAGCCTAATAACAGATAGAACTAAACCGAGATTGAGCTGCAGCGCTAGGGACTGAATTTGTATTGCCTGCTGAAGTTAACTGCCTGCTTAAAGGGCTATTCTTACCACCATAAACATTTTTTGGGAAGAATAAAAAAGAATTCAGAATCTCCATAACAACATTAACACTCACAATAGGCAGGCTAAAGTAAAAAAAATTATTTAACTATATATAAAGAAACAGAAAAGTATGGCTCATTCTCAAAAGAAAGAGTTAATAGGGACAGACTCAAATAAGTTAGATGTTGAAACCAACAGACAGGATTTTGAAAGCGCAATTATAACTCTTCTCAAACACATAAAAGAAAATATGTAATTAACAAAAAGATGAGAAATTGCAGCAGAGAAATAAAAACTGTTTAAAAGAATCAAACATTTGACTTGATCTTATATGATTAAGTTTTATAACAATAATCAAAATGTTAATACATTAAGATTTATATTCTAATATAATTTGGAAAGCTCATGATAATATTGTCAATTTCTGAACACACTCCAAAATAGCTTACAAACATCACTGTGAAATATATCAGTAGACTATCAATGAGTCTGCCTGACTTGCAGAATGATTTTAATTTGTAATAAATGAAAATAAAAATAGTGAACATGTAAACACTCATTTTAAAACATTAGATTGTAAAATTTAACAAATTTTAAGACAGAAGATTGCATAAAACAATTATAAAATATGATTATTATTAGGAAAACATTCTGCTGACTATCATTCAGTTCAAAAATAAAATTTTACCAACTATTCTACAATCCCTTCATGACCTGGTTCTAGTTACTGCCAACTGTCTTCTTGCTAAAAGTAACCATCTTCATGAATTTGATGGTAATCACTCTGCCTTTGGAGTTTTATTATCCAAGTTTTATCTGCCAACACTATTTTTGCTCTTTTTTAAATGTCTTTAGAAACATTCTATTTCTTCCATTGCACCCCGTTTTACAAGATGGTTCTTACTAGCATACAATAAACTGCACATTTTAAAAATATGATAGGTATGACATATGTGTATACCCATAAAAGCCTCACCATAATCAAGTAGTACATTAGCATGCTCCCCATCTTAGCCTCTCTCTCTCTCTCTCTCTCTCTCTCTCTCTCTCTCTCTCTCTTTTAAATCGGTACCGTGTGTTGAACTCAGGACCGGGCACTTGCAAGGCAGGTGCTTATGCCTGCTGAGCTAAATCCCCAGCCCCTGATCTTAGTGTCTAACGCCAGTCTCCATCAAAAGGCACCAGGACTTCTTCATGAAATAGCTGTTTCCAAGGCTGGGCAGAGTAGGTATACTTGAAATATCCTGTCATGCCAGAAAGTCAGGAAGTGCTTATATAAGAAAAGAAGTGCTTATAAAAGATAGTGGGATCAGCCTCCAGTATAAAAATAACTAATCTGAATAAGCCTCTTACTGAGCTTGGGAAAATCTGAGTACTCAAACCATTAACTATAAATTATAAAACATTAAAAAAATGAAGAAGTCTGTAAAACGAATGAATGAATGAATGAATGAAGGTTCTTCCTTATACTACAGTGCTAAGAACTAATGGTACTCACTTCGGCAGCACGTATACTAAAACTGGAACGATACAGAGAAGATTAGCATGGCCCCTGGCCCCTGCGCCAGGGTGACACGCAAATTCACGAAGCGTTTCATATTTTTTTTCAGCCAAATCTAAGAGATATAGCGTATCAGTATGTGAAAAAGGGGTCTCGAGTTTTCGTGGAAGGGAAAGTAGACTATGATGAATACATGGATAAAAATAATCTAAGATGACAAGCAGCAACAATCATAGCTGGCAACATTATCTTTTTGAGCAACCAAACAAAAGGAAAGGAACGAATGGACGATTCTTTGGTCGTTGTTTGGTACAGTCTCATTTCTAAATCATGTATAGTCTTTATAGTTTTAAGGACAAGAATTAAAATACTTTATAAAGTAAAAAAAAAAAGAACTAATAAATGGGGAGGATGGTCTAGAGTTGGAAGAATCACCGCTCACTATAGTAAGGACTGGATTGGGTAAAAATCATTAATAGTTGTTAATATTTTGCTGAAAAGTAGGGAATTTGCATTAGTTAAAGTGTCTCTTCTAGACCCCTTAGTAAATAAAAGAGAACAGCCCCCCCCTTCATCTGTAATGGAAAAACTGAGCAATACCTGGACCACGTGAAAGAAATTAGCATCACCAGTGAGAGATGTGTGTTTATTATGAGTCTCTAGATCTGATGCCCTGAGGACACATCATCACTCTGGAGCTCAGAAAATGGTATCCCCAAAACACGACACTTGGAAAGCCACAGGCGCTAAAGTAAATTCTGCTCTGCTGTTCCTTTATCTGCTTAAAGACTGGACTGCCAAAGAAGAAAATAATTACCTTCGACCCCTTCCTTGAGTTTCCAGTAACTAAATTCATATCTGCAGGAAGGAAGATTAAAGGTTGAAACCACACCTGGACAAACATTGGCACAAATGAACAATTATTGCCCATTTCCTAGACCCATTCAATTCCCATAAGACACCATTTATTAACTATTGTCTGAGCATCAACCCATTCATTCACCTAACATCATTTATGACCCCTCAAAATATTCATGTTCCCCATCTACCTCTCCCCTGTTAATCAAGGTGTAGGGTAATCACTCTCCTCTGATAATCCTTGTGCACGTTAATAACTCAGCTATCACGAGATCACTTCAGAGGGCACATGAGAGCTTTCACTTTGCCCCTAAACCATCTCTATGGTTTTGTACCTGAGGATACATACTCTAATTCAACCACCAGGAAATATTTGACCAATGTAAAGTGAGGAAATTTTCACCTTAAAAAAGCATAAGGAATTGGACACATACGTAAACATCGTACTGTTTCTCTGGTGTGAGAAACTGAAAAGATAAATAAGGACAAAAATGTATAAGAGATATTGGGAAGTAGGAAGAAAATGTTCAAATGGGAGAGGGAACAAGATGGAGGGAGGGGAAAATAAGAGATTCTGATTAGAATATGATATAGCCATTAATAATTATCTAGAAATGTATCATAGAATGATGTGGAAAAACATCCAAAATATATCATTAAGTGAAAATAGTTTGTAAAATAGTACATAAAATGATACCAATTGTTAAATTACTCCTACTTAAAAAATAGACTAGAAGGATATAGCTCAGTGTAACTGTGACCTTTAAAAATACATTGCTGTATTTTGCAAAGTTGATCCATGAGCTTTGAAATAAAAAAATGTTACTTTTAAAAATGCCTTCAAATGCAATATTCTCACCACAACTTTCACATGTTCAGATTACAAAACAGTATACAAATCTAAGCGCGGGAGCAGTAGAATGCCTTCTAGCGGTTATTTTACCATTTAAATAACCAATCTTGGCTGCATTTTTTTCAAAAACAAAGCCTGTGAGTTTTTAATAGAGCCTGCCATCCTGAGGACTTTGACCATGTGCCTGTTATGCACAGTCAGGCCAGCGGAGACCCTCTCTTCTGTCTGCCGTTCACGACCAATTGTTATCTTGCCCTTCATTAGAACTGGAAGAATTGGAAGGAATAAAAAGAATGCCTCCATCTCTTTAAGTGCTACATTCTTTCTTTTGCTCTCAGCAAATCATGTTAATCCTTTTCTCTTCAACTATTATGAATAAGAGCTCAGAAAGACCCCTGCTGCTCCTGCCAATCAGAGCAAAGGAAATAAGATGAAATAATTGGATATTTCCCCCTAATTTGAAAAGCAATAGCCCACACTATTCCACTCTTTTCTATGAAATAGGCACACTTCAACTGCTTCCTTGATATTTCCACTTTTCTCTCTAAATGGCACTTTAACTTGCACAGACCAAAGAGCATTTTTTTTTATTTCTCCAGACCGTGTGTGTTTACAGATTTTCCTGTTTCAATACATGTACTTAATATAACAACAACGATAATAATAATAATACTAACAGGTAATAATTTATATATCTCATGTACTTCTCAGAGCAACCCTATTCCCATTTTATAAGTGAAAAACTGAGACCAAAGAGATCAATAACTTGCCTAAGGTGATATAAACTTCTAAGTAGCAATGCTGGGATTTGAACACTAGCAGACTAGTTCTCAAGGCTGGGCTTTTATTCGATATATTTTAGGGCCTTTCAGTTGTCTAACTCGACACTGAAAAGCCTCAAAATCTAGCCATTGTTCTCCCCTTTTATTTCCAGGCTGCTTCCTTCCCAGTCCCATTTACTTCACCAGTAAATCCAGTCAGAGTGACTCTGGCATATGTCTCTCTCCATCTCCACACCACAGCCTTGGGTCGAACTGTAGCTACTTTTCACTTGCTCAGTCTCCCTAATGCTTTTTACTCCTACTCCAGTCTGTGCTCCAAATCGCAACCATAGTGACCCCTGAAAACAGATTGTTTTCCTGTTTAAAATCCTCTCACAGCTTTCCACTGCTCTCTGAATAAATTCAAACTCTAGTGGAAACAGGGTGGGTTAATTTCTTTCTTCTTGCTACTGTAATAAATGACCATAAACTTAGTATTTAGAGGAATGCAAATTTATTTTTTTATAGTTCTGGAGGCCCTAAGTTCTAAAGCCAAGGTGTCAGTAGGCTGTGTACCTTCTGTGCATCTTATTTTTTCTCCTTTTCTAGCTTCTAGAGGTCCTCTGCATTTCTTGGCTTGTGGCCTCTTCCTCCATCTTCAAATCATGTCATTGCAGCCTCTCCTTCCATCTTCACATATACTATGTACACCTCCCACCTTTAGCCCTGTGGGACCCTCTGAATTATCAGGTTGACTGTTGGGGTAACACCTGAGTTTAAATAACCCTTTCATTATATCACCATCCTGTGTCATTCATCTTATTCTCTTATTTCACAATAAGAAGGATGAAGACAGTACATACAATAAGATATGTGAGAGAGTTCATGTTCACACAAGTCTTATTATATTGTTAATAAGTCTTCTATTTTATAGTTGTTATTAATCTCTTATCATGCCTAATTTATAAATTGAACCATATCACAGGTATGTATATATCAGAAAAAATATAGAAGGTTGGTGCTATCTGTGGTTTCAGGCATTTGCTGGGTCTTGGAACATATTTCTTGCAGATGAAAGGACAGGGATACTCTATTTACTAGAAATTGATAAATTTCTAATCACTTTAAGTGAATTTTGCTCTTTTTATTACATACATGAAAATGAACACATATACACTTCAAATTAAACCATATTAAAGTATATTTACAAAACATCACATTCTCATTGCTACAGGTAAGATCATACCAAACATTTATTCAATATATTTAAACCCATGTATATGTGTATATCTATCCACAGACAATTTTAATATGAGAGGAATCCTTTATATGATCGTATTTTTAACACTCAAATTCTTAATAACTTTTTTTCATAATAGCCCATGTTTCTTTTAATAGTTCCAATCCTCGACATACTCTGCAGGATAATAATTATTTTTATTTTAATGTCTTTTTTTTCTGGTTGCCAGTTTCCTAAGATATTAATATTTAAAGGGGATTGAAAATGATCAAATGTAATTATTATGTGCTAGAAAAATACCAAGAGAAAAAGGTTTTGTTTCTGTGTAAATTCTAAGCCACATTTTCCTCACACATCTAGGAATTTTTGTTGTCTATTCGATCTCAACCCTCAGAGTCTGCCTGTCTGCTCTCCTCTCTCTTTTGGCCTCAGCTGTTTCTGGAAGCTGCAGTGAAGGGGTAGCCACACTACCTGGTGGAGGCATTGAGCTTTGTCCTGGGCTATGAGAACCCCAGGTTCTCCCGGGGTTCAATATCTACCAGGCTTCTAGCTCCAGCTCTTGCATTTACTGCTTGGGTCTGAGAAGCAGTCAATGCCAGGGCTGGCAAACTGAAGGGGCTGGGTGATGGACCAGGTGCTTAAATATTTCAAATGTGCTTCTTCAGAGTAGGCGTCACTGGACCACCTACATCAGAATCAGGGGAGTCATTAAAAATGGGGTGGCTTAGGGTCAAATGTAAACTCAGAATATCAGTAGAAATGAAATACGATCCTGGGGTTGGGGCTACAGGGGAGGTAACAATGTAATACATGGTCAACAGGCTCCAAGAGCTCTTATACAGCTTGGAGTCTGAGAACCACTGTCTCCATGCTCTACTAGGTCCGTTTCCTTGCCTTTGTTTTAACCAGTTCTGAGAAATTCCTGCCTTTTCCACATCCATACAACTGGCTTTCCTCTGGTTTATTCTACCATGGAGTTGATCCTTTAACCAAGCTTTTTACGCATTATCTTCCAGGAATTTCTAAAAACTGCTCACCATCTATGGCAGTCATTCTTGTTAATTTTATCTATCTTTATTCTGATACACTGTACTAACATATATTTCATACATATGAAAGTTATGAAAGTATATTTTATATCTATGCAGACGTTTAAAAGCAAAAAGACTGTACTTCATAGCCTTCCTTCTTTCATTATTTTTTCATTATTTAAAAAAATATTCACCTAATTAATCTAGATATTATGATATTTAAAAACAAACTTTGCAGAAAATTTCATAGACTCTTCAGAGCACCATTAATGCTCTGCCACTTAGCAAGCACTACTGGTTACCACCTAGACTTTCATTACAACCTTCTTCCTGGCCATGAGTCGCAATTCCCTCTACTGTCAGGATAAACCCCCTGGGACCAAGCCAATTTAGGTGGCAGTGTTACATTTACCAGGGACTCATTTAGAAAAGAGAATGTAGACCTTGGGACCGGAGCTCTCTGGGCCTGCCGCACCAGCTAGGCCCGCCCTCTGCCTGCAGAGAACACCTCAGGACCAGCGCTCTCCAGGGCTGCTGGGGACAGCTTGGCCCGCCCTTTCCCTGCAAGGAACATTGGGGAGACTGGTTGTGGAGGCCCAGAGCTGCCTGAGACCACATCTTCTGTATCCACCCTTTCAACAGGAATACTGGACTACAGTGGACTACCATGCTGGCTGGATGAGAGGCTCAGGAACCCCTCACCCAAACAGAAGACCTCATCAGGCTTCAGTCAGTGTGGTGAGTTTGCCCCATAAAATAGAGGTTTGCAGTGGGTAAATAGGGACAGAAGTGAAACTCCCTCCAAGTGTAAGACCTTGGCTAACCTGGCAAGAGAGTGGATAACCCACTTCCCTCACACAGAGAACATCAGACAGGTTGAGGAGTGTGCCAATATTGCCCCGCTCCAATTTAGAGGAAATTAAAAGAACTTATGAGACCCCCAGTGACACAGTAGGGCTTCAGCTGACACAAACACTATAGCCAGGGAGACCTGGTGACCTGCCACAACCTCCAGATATAACAACAGCAGGAACAAAGAGTTGCCCTACATCAATACTTCTGGGCTAGTTATCCTGTAAAGAATGTAGGACTCACCCAACAGACACGGTAGGAGGAATTAAGAAGACTGGATCTCCTCTTCATTGTGGTACCCAGCAATTTGACAAACATCAACCACACAGTAGAACCCTGAAATACACACTACGGAAAGTTGTGACTGTTGGAATAGAAAGACCAGAAATTTATCCAAAAGGTGAAAATGACTAAACGAAAAGGCAAAATGCAATTCCAAACATCTAGTCCATCAGGGGCAAGTGCAGGCAATAATGAAATAGAGGACCCTAAAACTCATACACCAGAAATCTCTGAAAAGATAGCAAATGAAGTAAAGAAACAAATCCATGAGGCTATGGAGGAACTCAAATTAGAAATAATGTCTGATGTAAAGACAAAAGTAACAACATTAGTAAATGAGTTGCTCAACATAGCTAGAGAAGAAATAGATAAGAAATTACAGGAGCATGGGAAATTGACTGAAAGTTTGAATGAACAATGCAGAAAACAAGCAGAATCTATGAAACAAAGTGAAAGACATATGCAAGAAGCAAAAAATTGTATTGAAAGCCTGCAAAGCCATTTAAATGAAGCTGAGGATAGAATCTCAGACCTTGAGGACAGGATTGCAGATAGCGATCTTGAAAGGGTAGAACTTATAAAAACAACAAAGCAGCATGAAATGACAATCCAACAACTACAAGATGATGCCAGGAGAAACAATGTTAGAGTAATAGGCATTAGTGAGGAGGCAGGAGAAAATGCAAAGGATATAGCTAACCTGTTCACAGAAATAATGACAGAAAATTTCCCAAACATGGGGGGAAAGTCAGATATACAAATAAGTGAGGCATATAGAATGCCACACAGTCATAACCAACCTAAACCTACACCCAGACATATAATAATTAAGATCTCAGACATATAGCATAAAAACAGAATATTAAAAGCTGTTAGAGAAAAGACAAAACTCACCTATCAAGGAAAGCCTATTAGAATCACAGCAGACTTCTCAGCACAAACCTTCAGGTTAAGAAGAGCTTGGAGTGAAGTATTTTAAGCCCTAAAAGAAAACAACTTTGAACCCAGACTGACGTACCCAGCAAAACTGTCTTTCAAATTTAATGGAGAAACAAGATACTCCCATGACAAAGAACAACTAAAGAAATTCATATCCACCAAACCAACCTTAGAAAGAGTGCTGAAGGACATCCTAGGTAGAGATAAAAATGACCACAATCTCCAGAACAACGATAAAAAGAAATTACCAGGCTGGACAAGAAAGTAAACAAGGGAGGAAAAACAGGAAACTAACAACAGTAACACAACATGGCAAAGTCAAGCCAGTACATATCAGTGATATCCATAAATGTAAATGGGCTCAATTCACATATCAAAAGAAACAGGTTCTTTTGATCCACTGAATGGATCAAGAAACAGGATCCCACAATATGCTGTATACAAGAAACACATTTGACTCATAAAGAAACTCATAGATTAAAAGTCAAAGGATAGAAAACAGTATTCCATGCAACATGAACCCAGAAAAAAGCAGGGGTAAATATTCTATCTGCAGACAATGTGAACTTCAAACCTAAGATGATTAAAAGAGAAAAGAAGGTCACTACATACTCATAAGTGGAAAAATTCAAGATGAAGAACTAACAATTATAAATATATATGCACTAAACACAGGAGTACCCAACTATATAAGACAGATACTAAAGGCCATGAAAAACCAAATACACAAGAACACAATTATTACAGGTGACCTTAACAGCCCACTGTCACAAAGAGATAGATCAACTAGACAAAAAATCAGCAAAGAAATCATAGAATTGAATCATACCTGCGAGCAATTGGACTTAATAGATGTTTACAGAGTGTTCCACCCAACCACATCAGAATACACGTTCTTCTCAGCTGCCCATGGGACATTCTCCAAAATAGACCATATATTATCCCATAAAACATTCTTAAGTAAATGCAAAGGTATACAAAGTAAAATGCATACTATCTGACCATAGTGCACTAAAATTGGAAATTAATGGCAAAAGAAATTGCAAAACTGGCATGAATACATGGAAGTTAAATAATAACCTTTTGAACAACCAGTGGGCTACAGAGGAAATTAAAGAAGAAATAAAGCAATACCTACAATTCAATGAAAATGCAGAAACAACCTATTGTAATCTATGGGATGCAATGAAAGTGGTCTTAAGAGGTAAATATATAGCAATAAACTGTCATATCAAGAAAACAGAACAAGCACAAATAAACAATCTACTGCTTCACCTCAAGCTTCTAGAAAAAGAAGAGCAAGTTAAATACAAAGCAAATAGAAGAGAGGAAATAGTAAAGATTAGAGCAGAAATCAATGCAATTGAAACTAAAAAAAATACAAAATAATTAATGAATCAAAAAGCTGTTTTTTTAAGAGAATAAACAAAATTGTCAAACCTCTAGCTAACCTTATAAAGAAAAAGAAAGAAAAAACCCAAATTCACACAATAAGAACCGAAAAGGGAGAAATTACTACAGATCCCATGGAAATTCAAAAGATCATGAGTACCTACTTTGAAAATCTCTACTCACATAGAGAGAAAAACACAGAGAAAATGGACAGATTTCTAGAAATATATGAACTATCAAAGCTCAACCAAGAAGATATAGCAATTTTGAGTAACCCAATATCAGCTATTGAAATTGAAAATGTAATAAAAAAACATACCAACAAAGAAAAGCCCAGGTCCTGATGGATTCACACCTGAATTCTATAAGAAATTTAGAGAAGACTTGATGCCAATACTCCTTAAACTCTTCAATGAAACTGAAAAGAAAGCAATCCTCCCTAATTCATTCCTGGAGGCAAGGCATTCCTCTGATACCAAAACCAGACAAAGACCCAACCAAAAAGGAGAACTATAGGCCAATCTCACTAATGAACATAGACACAAAGATTCTCAATAAAATACTAGCAAATAGAATGCATCAAATCATCAAGAAAATTATATATCATGACCAAGTGGGGTTTATTCCAGGAATGCAGGGATGGTTTAATATACGCAAATCAATAAATGTAATACACCAAATCAACAGAGCCAAAAACAAAAACCACATGGTCATCTCAATAGATGCAGAAAAAGCTTTCGATAAGGTCTAACACATGTTCATGATAAAAAAAAACCTTCAGAAACTCGGAATACATGGTGTCTACCTCAACCTTATAAAGGCCATCTATGATAAACCAACCGCCAACATTGTACTAAATGGACAAAAACTGAAAGCTTTCACTTTAAAATCAGGAACAAGACAAGAATGTCCACTATCACCACTCCTATTCAATATAGTTCTGGAAACACTAGCCATGGCAATCAGACAAGAGAAAGAAATAAAAGGAATAAAGATAGGAAAGGAAGAAGTTAAATTATCACTCTTTGCAGATGACATGATACTCTATATAGAAGACCCAAAAACTCCATTAAAAGACTACTAGAGGTAATAAACAAATTCAGCAATGTAGCTGGATACAAAGTCAATGCACAAAAATCAATAGTATTCCTGTACACAAATGAGAAACTCACCAAGAGAGAAATTATGGAAATATCACCCTTCACAAAAACACCTAAAAAAATGAAATACTTAGGAATCAACCTAACTAAAAATGTAAAAGACTAATATGCTGAAAATTATACTACACTAAAAAAGGAGATTGAAGAGGGTATCAGAAAATGGAAAGATGTTCCATGCTCTTGGCTAGGAAGAAACAACATCGTGAAAATGGCCATACTCCCCAAACTGTTACACAGATTTAACTCAATCCCAGTCAAAATACCATTGACATACATCATAGATCTAGAGAAAACACTCCTAAAATTCATTTACAACCAGAAGAAACCTAAAATATCAAAAGCAATTTTGGGCAATAAAGGCAAGGCAGGAGGCATCTCAGTTCCTGACTTGAAACTGTACTACAAAGCCATGGTAATAAAATCAGCATGGTACTGGCAAAGAAATAGACCTGAGGATCAAACAGATTAGAAGATGCAAGCATAGGTACAAAGACACTCAGCCACCTAATATTTGACAAAGGTGCTAAATATGTTCATTGGAGGAAGGATAGCCTCTTTAATAAATGGTGTTGGAAAAATTGGCTCTCCAGAAGACTGAAACTAGATCCATGTCTATCACCATGCACAAAACTAAAGTCTAAGTGGATCAAATACCTAAACATTAAAACAGAAACACTAAATCTACTAGAAGATAAGGTAGGTAGAATCTTGGAGACATAGGGGTAGGCAGAGAATTCATGAACATAATGCAAACTGCACGGGAAACACTTCAGAGAATCAACAACTGGGATCTCATATTATTGAAAAGTTTCTGCACTTCAAAAGAAATCACCATCAGAGTGAAAAGAAAACCCACAGAATGGGAAACAATTCTAGCCAGAAACCCCTCAGATAAAGGACTTATATCAAGAACATATACAGAATTGAAAAACATCAACCCCCCCCAAATTCAAAGACCCTCTCCAAAAATGGGCATCTGAAATGAACACACAATTCTCAGATGAAGATATACAGATGGCAAATAAATACATGAAGAAATGTTCACCATCACTGGTCATTTGAGAAATGCAAATTAAAACAACATTGAGATATCATCTCACACCAGAAAGAATAGCTGCCACCAAGAAATCAACTGATAACAAATGTTGGCAAGGCTGTGGGGGAAAAGGAACACTGCTACATTGTTGGTGGGAGTGCAGACTGGTACAACCGCTATGGAAATCAGTATGGAGAATTCTTAGAAGCTAGGAGTGGAAGCTCCATTCAACCCAGCTATTTCCCTCCTGGCTATTTTCCCAGAGGAACTGAAAAGTTCATATCACAGTGATATATGCACACCCATGTTTATAGCAGCATGGTTTGTAATAGCTAAATCTTGGAAACAACCAAGATGCCCATCAACTGCAGAGTGGATGAAAAAAATGTGGTATTTTTACACAATGGAATATTACTCAGCTATAAAAAATGACTATCTTGAGGCCTTCATAGGGAAATGGAGACAACTTGAGACTATCCTCATTAGCGAAATAAATAAGAATCATATTTATAAATATCACATTGTGTCTCTAGTGTAAAAAGTAATAAGAACTGTAGGAGTAGTAATACCCCAAATGTGTAATTTCTACTATAAAAACAAGAGGAAAAGAAAGTGCTCTAAAGGATATAACCGCATGTATGTGTAAGTGTGGAAGATAGATGACCATATTACTGTTTTTGTTAGATTGTTGAGCAGAACTGTTAACAGTCTCCTTGTTTGAATGTCTACTTTGTGTGCTTCAATTTTGTAACTTGAACAACTATTTCCAATGATGACAGTATGTAACTTATCAAGTGGCAGTTTCTTAGTGTTTTTGTTTTTGCTTTTGTTGTTGTCATTCTTTTATTTTTTTCCCCTTTGGAATTCCATATTGTTGCTACCCTTTTTTGTTTGTTTGTTTGTTTCTCTCTTTAAATAAAGAGAAGAAGAAGAGGAAAAAAGAATCATATTTATAAATATCACATTGTGTCTCTAGTGTAAAAAGTAATAAGAACTGCAGGAGTAATAAAACCCAAAATACATAATTGCTACTGTAAAAAAGAGAGCAAAAGAAAGTGCTCTAAAGGATATAATTGCATGTATGTTTAAGTGTGGAAGATAGATGACCACACTACTGTTTTTGTTAGATTGTTGAGCAGAACTGTTAACAGTCTCACTGTTTGAATGTCTACTTTTTATGCTTTAATTTTGTAACTTGAACAACTATTTCCAAGATGACAGTATGTAACTTATTGTAACTTATCAACTAGTGATTTCTTAATGGTTTTTTTTTGTTGTTGTTCTTTTCTTTTTTTGCTTTGGAATTCTGTATTGTTGCTACCCTTTTTTCTGTTTTGTTTGGCTGGTTTTTTCCTTTCTAAATAAAATTTTTTTAAAAAAAGAAAAAAAGAAAGAAGAGAATGTAAAGGTTTTTAGCCAAAAAGATATAAGGAGAGGGCCATTTGGTGGCTTGTGGGAATTTTTATCCATGTTAGGAATACATCAGGATATAGCATCTGGAACTGAAACCATTTCCTGATTGCAATGGACCAGGGCTGAAAATGGAGGATGGAGACAGAAAGAACATCAAGATCCTCTGTGGTACTGCTGAGCCTCTGGATCAACTGAACCCAACAGTGCCCGACCTCTGTTACTTTCAGGCATTATTTTATCTTTATTACTCACAGTGCAGAGCACCCTAACTATTTTTAAATACATAAGAATGTATTTATAAACCATAGAAAATATTTTTTAAAAACCTTAAGAACCTCCAGATTCACCCAGTTATAAACTATCTCTTCTTCAAACATCAAAATCTACAAACTCATATTCAAATGTCAAAATTTTTCAATAAAAAATTTATCTTAAATTCAACAGGTTCCTAGACCCTATAAAAGGTGAAGGCTAAAATGTAAAGCAATTTGATTTTATAGCATTTTTTAATTTCTAGAACTCCAAAATGTTGATAAGTACAGTAAAACTCTAACTAATGTAGTAACAAATTGTATGTCAATTTTTTTTGACTGAATTGTTTTGACTTCAAATGTAGTCATTAAAAAAATAACCAAGTCATGAAGTTGGCTCTAACCCATTGAAAAATAGTATTTAAATACTATTGGGGACCCCCTCAATTAGTAATGGGCCTAGATTTTCACTTCAAATGCCCATTCTCCCTGGCTTAATTCTAGTGATAAAGGGGTAGATGGAGCATAGATGGAAAAACTAGAGACAGGAAAAGCTAGATGGAAGAGCTAGAGCTAGCATAGAAACAGGGCTACTGAGATGCCCTGTCTTTCCTAGCTTACATTTTCTGAGAATAGATAATCTATTTTCTAATTTTAGGAAGGTTTCCCTAGGGGTAGGAGGTACCAATTTTATAAACTGATCAAAAGTGTGAGCATTTCTGCAACTGTACAATGATTTCCTAACAAATAATTACACAGATTTTAGTGAGATGGCGTATTTCTCTCTCAACTTCAATCTACCTTGAGTCTTAATCATTTTGCAGCATTTATGTCACAGATTAATTTAAAATACAATTCACATAAACACCACAAAGCATGTGCTAATATATTAAATGGATGGTTCCTTTTATATGCAAAGAATTCTATGCATACCAACTCTGGAAAAAAATCAATTCATCTAACAACCAATTTGCTTTATTGCCTTTTATTTCTGTATCTAGCTTCTCTGCTAACTTCCCAAGACTCCACTCTACATGTTAAGTCTTGATGTGGCCTCCTCCATTGGCTGCTAGCACCATCTCTCTATTCTTGGCCTGGGACCACTTCTTATGCTTCAAGAAGTAAATGTCACACAGTATCTGTGGATTGATGTGGCAGACAGCACTATGACCAAAGCTTTCCCTGATATCAGAGGAAGGGGAACATATTTTTTTATAACTACTATTTTGTTTCTGTTCCATTTTATCTCCAAAACTTCTGGGGCCCAGGCCACGAGTGTTGAGCGAGGCATGTTTTCCAAGGGCTCCCTGTCCACTCTTCCTTCACCCGGCCACCATACACAGACAACTGAACTCTTGTACCCACTATTCTTTTAACTACAGTGTTACAAAACATGAACATTTGTTTTTCTTATTTTCAGGAATCAAAATTTTGCTACAAATAATCCAAGTATATATTAATGTGATAGGTGATTTTTTGGGGGGTGGGTGGGGTACTCAGGACCTTGTACTTGGCAGGTTGTGGGCCACTGAACTACATCTTCAGTCCTGATAGATGACTTTTGGAATTTATTTCTCCTTACGTTGTTCAGTATCTTACTAAACACATTATTCTTAGGAATAGCCCATGGTCAGAGTAAACATTTGGTTGCTAAGTGTTCTAAATATTTGTAATACTTATGAGGTTCATCTTCCTAAATACAGGAACTGAAAACCAGAGCTATCAGATCATATATTACAAAACAAAAGAATTTACTTGCTTTTCAAAGAATATGTACATTCTATTTTAGTGTTATAATTACAGAAATATTATGTTTATACTATAAACTAATTTTTAAATTTATGAAATATAATTAACTTTTAAAAGAAATGCTATTCTGGATATTTTACAGGGTCATTTTCTTATCATTTGTTTGCCAATATTTTTTCTCACTTACATAAAGCATAAATATATCAGCATTTCAAAGGTATTCAATTCCCTTTATAAATCCCTTTATAAATCCAAAGTTTATAATTTTAAGAAATAACTTCAACATCATTTCTTGTGGACAGATAGCTTGTACACAAAGATAAGAAAGTGATCAAAGAATATTTCACATTAAAGTTTGCATTTGACCAGGAAAGTGTCTATACTTGATGTTAGCCAAAAGGTGAGCAGCAAATGGTAAATTTCTTATTAAAGGAAGAAAGCTTTGAAATATTTTAAAATGTTACTGATCCTTCAGCACTTAATCTAGGCTAGAAGACAAGAAAAGCAGTAGTAAACTATTACCTACAACTATTACCCACACAACTGAATCACCAAGAAAAGAGCATAGAGAACACCCCAGGGACTTCATGAATTCTTCATTTTGTGATATAACAACCAGGCACTGTAATCTTACAAGTTATTAACATTCACCATCTTACTTGAGCATTTCTTTATAGTTGTCCAATTCAGTCTCTGTCTTCTGGAGTTTTAACATAAGTGCCTCTACTTGACATTGTAAGTCTGAAACGACAATGTATTCATCTCATTACAGAAGTTTAAGTGTCCAGATATTTTTACATGGTAAGCCCAATTCTTTTAAAGTTGCCCCTCCCTTTCTGAGGTATAATGCAGCAGTTTATTCCACTTTATATGACCAAATGTTACTCATCTATTGACCCCTCCCCCTTTTCCACCCTAATACCCCATAGAATTAATAAGTCTTGATAGGCCTGACTTGTTGACCTCTTTCTGTCCCTTACCACTGAGCAAGTTTGCAGACAACTAACAGGCTAACCTTTACTAATGTTTTCCAAGAGAATTTATGTAGTTAACACACGAATTTCTGCTCATGTGGCTCAGTACAGAAGTGCTTGACTATCTTGTGGTCTAGAACCAAGAAGCACTTGGCTGCATCCTCCCGGTAGAAATGAAATAGACAAATCATGTACCAGGCTCACTGTCAAGACTTTGTTAACTCTGGGTAGCATTTAAAAGGCACCTTAATGACTGTCAAGGCCAAGACAATACTGTAGAAAATGGGCTTCCATAGTCTTAAACTGGAAAATGTAAGTATTATTTGAAGAATGTTATTCAAGAAACTGTCTAACATGAGGAGTAGATGCAGGAATGAAACTGAAGTGAAAAGAACAAATGGCTTGACTTGTCCAAGTTCTGCCATTACTCTCTATGGGAGACCTGTGATTTGAACCATAGGCACTGGTGACTGATACTAATGCTGGCATTCTTTTCAGGAATAACTGTAGGTGGAAAACACATTTTCACAGATGTACCAACTGGTTCCTACAAAAAAGGAATTCAGAACATTTGATTCATAAAATTTCAATGTTCTACCCATTCTAGTATTTTAACAATATATTTTTAATAATAAATTTTATACACAGCCATTCAATACATAAAACTTCAATATAAATCTTCAGTCTGCTTTGTTTTCTTAAACGAGAAAATAAATTCATTCTAGACACGTTTCATTAAGAATTTACTAGACATTTGTATATATCTTTGTTTACTCAGTACTTCCACATAGCTTATTTTTATTCACAACTATTATGTGTACTTATCATGTATCACAATGTGGAAGGATTAAGTGGAGCTAATTAACCTGTGCTTTACCCCAATATTTATCACTTTTTGAGGTGAGAACACTTAAAATTTATTTTCAAATATTCTCGAGACACACTGTTATTAGTTTTAGCCATCCTGTTGTACAGTAGAGCTCCTGAATTGACACCATCTATCTAAAATTTTGCACCCTTTAGTCAACGTCTCCTCACATACATGATTTAATTTTATCCCTCTCGGTGCCATATGAATGCAAATAGCTGCATTTTCCAAATGAGAAAAAACGGGATCCTGATGGTGCCTAAAAGTTAATGACTAAATTAACCAGCAGTAAAAACGGCTCAAGATGTTAAACTGCAGAGGGGACACATTTGAAAGGATGATCCCTCAAAACAAGATTCAACAATGTACAAATTTCACAGATACTATTTATATCATTTATCAAGTGCTATCAGTATGTGAGAGCAAACATACACGCAGAAAAAGATTTTACTATAACATTTCAAAAAGGCAGTCTCATGAACGCTCTGCAGGGTGTTGCTTTGTTACGAAGGTCAAGTGGGTTTGCAGAAGGGCTCTAGTCAAGAAAGGCAGCGCCAGGACGTTTTTGACGCATCATCTGAGGAATGAGGCGGGAGGGAAGCTAAAGCTTATGTAGACGGTCTCCAGGCGCTGAGCAGGGTGCCTTTTCCTTCTGCAGTCATGGCCCCATGAAGCAGGAACACATTTTGTTTTTACAGGTGAAGATTCTAAGGATCAGAGTAATTAATTAACTTATCAAAGTTCACTCGGCTCGTTAGATGTGACCCTGTGATTCAAACTCAGGTCGGCCTGATCCCAAAGTCCTCTCTTGCGGTGACTGTTGACATGTAAAATCTACAGGGAAATATGATATTTGTCCATAAAAGTGTGGTTAGCATGGCTACAAGTTAGTTATAATATTCCCAGAACTTTTACAGAGATATACCTAAGACAAATAAGAGGTATTATTTTACATAAAATATGGAGTAAATTGGTAGAATATGTAGCTCTGAAGGGTGATTCAGATTTTAATGTTTGAAAATTTAAAAATCGATGTAACTAATGAAAGATATGAGACACACATGGTGTCACTGTGACCAATTTTATGAGACAAACATCAAAGAGAACAATTATGCCTTCTTATTAAATGTCCCTTGGTTCTTTTGTTCCAAACTAGATGAAGCATGGATCTAAGCCCATAAATTTTGTTACTCTAAATGCAGCTATAGTTAAGAAGAAAAATAAACCTCGAAGAATTGGTATTTGATACATGAATTAATGCAGTTAATTCTCAATTACTTGCTGGTAGATGGTAAAAGTAGCAGCTAATTCAAAGCCCATTTTTTTTTACTATTGAAAAGTACTCCAAGGCTCACATGTGAATATACTTGGGCATCGCAGTTCTAGAATTTACTAGATTTGAAGTAAAATGAATTATGCCATTAATACCTAACTAGAAGAAAAGAAAAGCTATTATACTTTTCAGTATTACTCTACCTCTTCACATAAATCTTTCTTTCTTCCATTTCAACGTAACACAGATAGTTTAGCCTTTAATTCACAGTACCTGGTGAGTAGAAAATCCACTTTCTCCAAGACTAGTTGTTGTGCATGCTTGAGCAAATATGAGTAAAGATTTGGATGGTACATAAATGTCTCACTTTAAAGTAAGAACCTCTGAAGGCTGTCAGGTAAACAGAAACCAATAATACAAGTAATGTCAACTGAGAACCATTTGATATAAACAGAAAAAAGACCACGTAGAGTTGAGGGAGAAAATTACAAACAGTCTACCATGTAAAAAGCTCTTCACTGCATAAGCATGGTTAATATAGTTTCATAATTTTAAAACTTTTATTTATGTTTTTTTGTAGTCAAGAAATGTAAGATTTTTTTTTAAAACTACACAAGACATATCTTTGCTGTTCTGAATGAGGTATAAGCATTCTAAGAGTTTATTATGGTGCTGGTAGGCTAGTACAGTCCTTTTGTTTTCAGAAACAGAGTGCCCAGTTCCTGTCCTTAATAAATAAAAGAACACAGTTAGGATAAGCAGCAGAGAGATTAAGCCACCTGCACAAAACAGCTCCTTCAGTTTCTGAGGCAAGGAGTTCTTAAATAAGTGTATTGTTCTGTACGGTCCTTCTGTATCGTTAAATAAATTCAACTTCAATTTTCTGTCATTCAGCATGACATTGGATTATGAGGCAAAAGGCCCTGAATGCCTGCAAAAAGAAAGGAAGCATTGGCTTTAAACACCATGCAGATGTAAGGCGGAACCCATGGAAACAATCCAAAATTTACAACAGCACATTCTACTATGATGTGACTGCGTTCTTTGCAGATATTAAATAAGAAGCAAATGATTTTAAATGAACAAAACAAAAAAGCGCTCTTAGCTTCTCTTCAAATGAAGCCAGCTGCTTGCTGGATAGCATTACACAGGCATCAGATCTGGGGTAATTAGTCAGTTAAGAGAATCCTATTATTCTGGAAGACTTCTAGAAACTACAAATAGAGTATTCATAGTTAACTGCTTTATAGGATGACATAAAACTTCACTAGTCTCTTGGAGGATGTTTGGTTAATATAACACAGTAAAGAAAATCTTTATAGTGAAAAGGTACTTTACATTTCCTGATAAACACCAAAAAATGTAAAAATCTGATTTGAAGTGCTATTTGGAAGAAAATAATTTGAGGTTCAAGCAGCAGAATGGAAGAATAAGCAGGAAGGACTGGCACTCAAAGATCCAAGGTAACTTTTTAAAATAAAAAAATTAAAGATTGTATATATAGTTTTTTAATAGTAGAGGTTCTGAAGACAAAGGAAAACACTCTAAGCCAGGAAGATTTAGAGGTGTTGTGCAGGACCTCTGAAGCTGACTGCCTCATTTAAATCCTGGCTCTATTTCCTACTAGCCTAGGACTTCAGGCAGTTTGGTTTCCCTATCCATAAGGTGTTTACCACAGCACAAGACTCCTGTGAACATTGAATGATTTCATTTATGTGAAGAATGGGAACAGTGGTGGATGCATCAGGAGCACTACATGGATGCCAGCTGTTTCCACAGGGAAACTACTAAGGCCACTTCTCACCTCTACTCTGAATCATATCGCTTTTCCCTTGAGGATCTTCTTATTTTTTCTTTAAACCTTATTTTAAAATATTTATTTTACCAAAGTAGCGTAAGTTTTCTGCATTTTGGCATAGTTTTGGCAGTGGCTAGTTATCTTTGTAAGGGCAAGAGTAAAAATAGGAGTTTTAACTTTATTTTTCTTTAACAATTTATACATTGTGGCAAAAATGTTTAAACTTATTAAATATGGGTAATGGGTTCATACACATTCATACACATTTTTCTGTGCTTGGAAATTTTACAGAGACATATTGTTTAGAGCAGGACCTTGCAGGGTAAAAAATGATAGCATGTTCTATACCACTGAATTTAATCAACTTTGTTCTGTGTATACACAATACAAAAGAGAAGTAAAGAATGGAAACAAATCATGTTGAGAGATGGGATGACAAGTGGCTGAAACAGCAATCGATGACAACACATCTGAACTGGATTTAGGGAGTAGGGAAATGTAACTGGCTGGAAAGGCCACACTAACAAGGAATTGTCGCGGTTTCAAGGTGAGTGACACAGAGACATGCTCCCTGCATTTGAGAATGGTCTGTTCTAAAACATATCTATGGCCTATGAATTTAATGCATGCCTTCTAATCTGCATCATAGGTTTGAAAAAAAATTACTTTTAGCAGGTATTTAAATGACACAAATTGTGTCAATCTAACTTTTCCTCTTTTCCTCAACATTATGATTTTGAGTCATATATATGTAGCTGTACATAGATATGATTCGTCCCTTGCTGACTGCTACGTAGTATTTCATTGCATACATACATATACCACATTTGACTCATCCAGTCCTATAGTGGCACAGTGCCAGTGCCTCAAAGTGTAACCACAAACAATCTTGCAATAAGTTTTTTGTCCATCTTCTTGTGTACTTTCGGTAAGCTTTTCTGTAATATGTCTCCAGAGGTGTATTAGGTATAGGTATGAGACCATAGGCACACACCTACTTAAACACTGCCAGACGGGTCCTAGAACTCATGAATATACATTTCCATCTGTATCAATTAAAGCTCCTGCTTTCCAGATATTCATAAGAGCATTTTTTTCCCTAATTTTTGCCAATTCAAAGGGTACAAAGTAGTATCTCCCTGTTGGTTTAACTGCAGTTCTCTGCTCACTATTAAAGTTGAGCATCCTACTTTACCATTGTTATTCTCTTTTTATGATACACTCCCCCCCATCTCTTTTTGACTATCTTCTATCAAGCTTTTTTCCTTACTGCTCCACAGAAACAGCTGTTTTCTATGAAACGAATGACCTATGTTGGCGATTCTAAGTTTAACTCTAGTCTATTGAATTAAAACTTTATGTGACATTTGGTGCAGCTCTTTTATCCACTGCAGCCTCACTCTGGCTATTGTTTATCAGTCTCTATTAGTGATTTTCATCTTTAGATTCATTCTAAACAGTGGGAAGCACCAGGGTCTCAGTCCTTAGCCTTTTCTCTGCTTATTTTGTCTTGGTGATCTCATCTGGTCTCATGGCTTCAGTGGCTTCTACATATGGGACCTGTCCACCGCCACCATCACAGCTAACAATACGCCTCCTTACAGTAGGCACCATAAGCTCAGTGCTTTACACTCGCCAAATTCTTCCAGTGCAAGCTTATTAAAATGTCAGTTCTATGAGAGCAGACTCCTCATCTGTTATAGTCACAGGACCTGAGACATGCAAGTTGTTTAAAAACTATCATTGGAAAAGATGAAAATCTGTACACCTTAGAAATAGGAATGTAGGAAATACGTTTAAAAGTCTCAATGATTAAAATACATGCAATAGAAACAGTTGCATAGTTTCCACTAATAATGTTTAGTATGTATATAGGTGTTAAAGTGCAACTTATAAATATGTTATTTTATTTCTAAAGACACTGAGTATTTATAGCTATGTTCCATACTATTAGGTTCAGTGTATAAATATCTATCAAATATATTCTTTAGTACTTAGATAAATTAGAATCAACTGCTTCATTCGGCTTTGATGAATGGTAAAATGTTTTATTTATTCATTTATTTATTTATTTATTTATTGGTACCAGGTATCAAACTCATGACCTCACCCTTGCCAAGCAGGCACTTAAGCCGCTAAGCTGTATCTCCAGCCCTAAATTAATGTTTTAGATAACACATAAATAACTCCTTTAAACTAAAGTCTACTTTGTTTTCTTGTCATTTGAAATTATTCTAGTTAGATGTCAGTTAATCATGTGATTGAAACTGTATGATTTATCATCAAGTATAACTAGCCTGAATGAATAAAATCAGTTTGCTGCATCAGATACAATTATATATATGTACTATCCTCTGAAAGGCTGATGAGGTTTTAGTCCTTTTCAAAAGTAGTATATATCTCATCTAAAATTTTTATGATGTGTATTCACAGGAGAAACTTTGCACTTGTAAAATATATACACCGATGTTAAAAGAAAGTTATTTAATGAGTATTTAACTATGTCTATTCCAAATTAACATATTTTAACTTTAACAAACACTTCACAAAGCTCAGATGGTAATATAGCCATGTGAAGAATTCATTTCAATTTAGGGTTTATATTTTGGAGGTTTAATTCACATCAATTCTGAAATGAGCATTCTTAAAGTATATTTAACATTTTCTGCACTGTGCCAGGAGAGACTGAAATAACACTGAAAGATTTTTAGAAATTAAGCACTGGAACAGGTGTGAATACAAAACGAAAAACTTGCAGTACAGTTGCAGTTACATTAAAATAAGAAAATTATCTGTATGTCTATATGGGAGATTTAAGCAGTGTGGTGAGGTGAATTAAAGCAAGCTACGGAGATAATCAGAATATTTATAAAATTTATAAATGAATTATATTCTAGTATTAAGAATCAAAACTTTCACTTCAGAAATGTTCATTTACTGGCCCTGAAGCAAGGCCAGCAGATTACTGTAACTGCTGGTTTCAAACAGGAGCCTAAAGAGAATTCTTTCTGTGGTCTGATGGCCATTTCAGAACTTTGTAAATGGAATGGTCAATTCATCAGAAAGAAATAGCAGGTGAGTATGGAGGACTTTGGGGGGCCTGCAGGGGAGAGACACTGGCGCCTCGGGACCTGCACCGTGTGGTTGAGTCGGGGTACCGGGAGAACAAGGAACTCCTCCCCTCTCTGGGGGTGGCTGATAGTGTGGCAGACTTTAGGTAGCCTGAAGGAGAGAGACCCTGGCGCATCGGGACCTGCACGGTGCGGTTGACTCGGGGTGCCAGGTGAACAAGGAGCTCCACCCCTCTCTGGGGGGCGGCTGTAATCCTGATGGTGGGCAGGTTGAGAATCAGACATCTCATGTCATCCTGTCCCACGCCCCCCCCCCCCACCTTAGCAAGTGGGAGCCAGTGAACTACACATCTTGTGAAAAAATTGGCTATGGTATTTAGTATGAGCTCCCCATATGCAAAGATATGGACAACCATTTGGAAGAAAACAAGAGACAATATGACAGATAGTGAAGATCCCTGGTTGTATAGCTTTGAAATTTCTGCTTTCTTAGGACCCGTTCTGTTCTATTTTGTTGTGTTTAATTTTACCCCCCTTAAAATAAAATGTAAATATATATATATATAAAAGAGGAGAAAAGAAAGTGCTCTAAAGGATATAACTGAATGTATGTTTAAGTGTGTAAGATAGATGACCACATTACTGTTTTTGTTAGATTGTTGAGCAGAACTGTTAATAGTCTCACTGTTTGAATGTCTACTTTGTGCGCTTTAATTTTGTAACTTGAACAACTATTTCCAATGATGACAGTATGTAACTTATCAAGTGGCAATTTCTTAGTGTTTTTGTTTTTGTTTTGTTGTTGTTCTTGTGGTTCTTTTATTTTTTGCCTTTGGAATTCTGTATTGTTGCTACCCTTTTTCTGTTTTGTTTGGTTGTTTTCTTTTTTGTTTTTTCTCTTTAAATAAAATTTTTTAAAAATCATAAAGAAAAGAAATGTTCATTTAAAATGTACATGACTTCCACTGTACTTTTTATTCTGGCAATTAAGTCAACCCAATATAACAAGACTATAATTTACAAGGGCCTAGAAAATATGACAAATTCTGTAGGTACAGATAAGATAGGGAACCTTAAATTCTAGTCGTGTCTACCATGGTTAAATTATTTAACTACTCTTTCTCAAATGGAAAAAATACACATAATAGGCACCATGTTGGAACTTAGGGTGCTGAGCCAACCAGCAACCAGCCTGCCCCCTGGTAAGTGACTGTGGTCTGGCAAGTCGCAGCCACCCCAGGGGAGGGAAAGAAGAAGCAAGAGCGTTTCCTGAGATCTGCGCCATGTTGGAACTTAGGGCACTGAGCCAACCAGCAACCAGCCTGCTGCCTACCGGGGTGCGGGCTTAGAATCAAACATCCCACACACCCCCACACCCCCTCCCCCGTTAACAATTGGGATCCAGGGATTTGGGTATCTCTTAGATACTTTTTTTTTTTTTTTTTTTTTGGTACCGGAGATCGAACTCACGACCACATGCTTGCAAGGCAGGCGCTTATGCCACTGAGCTAAATCCCCAGCCCCTTGGGTATCTCTTAGGAGGTGACCATATTTGGTACAGCAAGTGGGGGGAGTTTCCTTCTACTATCTCTGAAGGCAGATATTTTTATCG
Source organism: Dolichotis patagonum (assembly GCA_004027295.1). Classification (NCBI taxonomy): domain Eukaryota; kingdom Metazoa; phylum Chordata; class Mammalia; order Rodentia; family Caviidae; genus Dolichotis; species Dolichotis patagonum. The sequence goes on along the minus strand of PVJX010005156.1, from coordinate 110 downwards.
CCGTTTTGCTTTGTCCTGATCAATTGTGTTGCTCTATTCAGTACTCTGTGTTGATGTGTTCTATAATGTTGTATATTTCTTTTGATTTTGCTGTACCTAGTAGAAGAACA
>PVJX010005155.1:46693-87828 GCA_004027295.1 Dolichotis patagonum | reverse complement strand
AACCAGATTCAAATAAGATCAGCCATAATAAGACAGTATAAGTTATAAAGGGCTTCAGGTTAAGTTGATAGGAAAATTAGGGGTGATTACCGTAATATGTCCTCTTATTTTTGGGATAGCTGACCATGTCCTCAAGTCTAGCGTAAGTAGACAAACTGGAACAGCACACAATCCATCCAAGCAGAGTGGTGAGAATAATATAAATTTTAAATCTTGTTACCCCATTAACAGTATCCTCTGCCTCCCCTTTTTAGACAATTCCTCCCCTTTCACTCCCATGGGGTCCACAGCTTGTTTTGGGTCTCACTGCTTCAGGGACCTTGTTTTAAACTTTGTCTCGAGCTTTGAAGTAAAAAATGTTGAGCCTAAAGTAGCTGTATCAGTAAGTGTGGAAATGTAGAAGTACATTTCAAAAAGATTTGATAAATTGTTTTGAAACTTTTATGTCTTACAAATATTCCTTGTAGTTGACTAGATAGAAAATTTGTTAAAGTTTCTGTCCTTTTTTATTAATGGGTACTACTTTTAAAGAAAAGTAATACAGCTTTCATCTTTCTGATAATGCAAGTGTTACACTTCCAAGGTAAACAATGCTAAACTATATTAAGATAATTTAAAAACCCAAATCTGTTATAATCAGCTGACATTTTTCTTATGCTCATGTTTACATGTAGGCTCCTGCCGAATTATGGTAATCAGTTTCATGATGCTCTGTAATGAGCTCTTTTTCACTTAGTTACATTGTGTGTGAGTGGATGGTGGTTTAAGACAGTCTCACAGTGTGGTCCTGCCTGACTGGCTTTGAAGTGGCTGTATAGCCCCTGCTGGCCTGGAACTCACAGTCCTGCGTCAGCCTCCAGGGTGTTGGGGTTATAGGACTATGCCAGCATGCCTGGCCCTATGTTATAGACATTTTCAGCAATACTGTTTTTAGTGTCATTTCCCCTACCCCATACTGGGGATTGAATTTAGGGCCTTATACATGCTACACAAGCACTTTCTAGTGCTGAGCCACATCCCTTGCTCTTTATATTTTATTTTTAGACAGGATCTCCATAAATTTCTCAGGCTGACTTCAGACTTACAGTAATGCTGCCTCAGCCTCCCAAGCAGTTGGGATTACAGGCTGAATTACAGGTGTACATCATCATGCCCAGCTAATTTCTTTCATGCTTTGCTTTGCTTTAGGAGTAGGTATACATTTCCGCTTTCCATACTTTTCTGATGAAATTATGTACTTCAGCATACTGGTAGTGAGCTGTGCATCTCAGTGTGCCTGGAGGTTACAGGAATCAATCTTTGCATTCATCCACTTGGTACAACTAATGGTAGCATTGCAAAGGTGTCAAATTGAGCATTTTACACACATAATGTTGTGTGTGACTTTTTTTTGGTGTATGTATACATGGGTGTCAAGAGAGTAGAATACAACTACACTGTACTTATACAGTGTAAATGTGTACTTTACCATAATGGAAGCCAGGTGTGGCTCACAGCAGTGCCAGGGGAAAAAGAAACTCATCCATTCATTGACTCAGTTGGCAGGGTGTGTGCAGAAGCTTCGAAGCAGCAACAGGTAGTTTTGCCCATGAAATGCTCATTTCTAGATTTCTGTGCATTTATAATTTTTTTCTTTTTCTTTTTTTATTCATTTTTTTTATTTTGAAGAGAATAAAACCAAAAGAGACAAAACCATATAGAGTCAATCAAAACAAAAGGATGAACATGGTATATGACTTAAAATACAAGGTGATCAACAGTGGTTCCCATAATGCCTCTTGTTATCTTCAAAAGAATTGCCCATATCATCAGGCATAATAAAATTAACAAAACAGTACAGAACAAAACCAATAAAAACAGAACAATGGACATATTATAGGACTTCAAAAGAAGATAATAAAACCACAATATATTGTAGTGCACCTTATTGTCTTCAAAGTAGTTGCCTCTACCATCAGACTTGATACTCTCAAACAAAAAAGAATATAATAAAATCAGTCAAAAAAACCCAACCAAAAATGGTTATCATAGTATATCCTGCTATTTTTGAAATAGCTGTCCATGCCATCAAATCTAATACAAGTAGACAAACTGAAACAATAAAACCAAACTAAACAGAACAATGAAAACAATACAGGTTTCAAATTATGATAATAGATTAATGGCCACTGTCTTCCCTTTTTAGAGTTCCTCCCCTTTCACTTTCACAGGATGTAGTGTACATTTTGGATCCCACTAACTCCTTTAGTTTTTTTTATTTGTTGGTACCAGGGATTGAACTCACGACCTCGAGCTTGCCAGGCAGGTGCTTATGCCACTGAGCTAAATCCCTGGCTACTCCTTTAGGTTTTATATTAGGGAGACAGCCCGCTATACACCTTAGTGACTCTGAACCTTTTTACCCCTGAGCATGATCTCAAGTTGTATCCATTTACCTACAAGAGCCTCAAGGTTTTCTTTCTTTATAGCTGAGTAGTTTTCCATTGTATAAAAGTGTCACGGCTTTCTAACCAATCTGCAGCTGATGGGCAAGCTGCTACCCCCACTTTTTTCTGGTCTCCTGTCATGTAGAGCATTGTTTTCTCATCTTTGACTTTCAGTCTATAAACCCCCTTTGAGTTAATTGTATTTTTTACATAAAGCATATTGATGGACCCTATCTCCTGATCTACTTTGCCTGTGTTTGTTTTTATTGGTGAATCGAGCCCATCTTAGTGATTATGGCCAACCTTCTCTGCCTCATCTCTGCCATGTTATTTTTCTGCCATTGTTTGCCTACTTTTCCTCTTCATTCCACTGTCCGCCCCATTCAGTGAGCCCCCTCTGCCACTTCCTGGAACCATGGTCTTTTTTCTCTCTAGAATGTCCTTCAGTATTTTTTGTAGCGTTGGTTTGGTGGTCATAAGTACTCACAGTTCCTCTTTGTCATGGAATCATCTTGTTTCTGCATTAATTTTGAGAGATAGTTTTGCAGGGTATATCAATCTGGGTTGGAGATTATTTTCTTTCAGAGCTTGGAATACTTCACTCCAACTCTTCTTCTTCTTCTTCTTTTTTTTTTTTTTTGGTACCAGGGATTGAACTCATGACCACATGCTTGCAAGGCAGGTGCTTATGCCATTGAGCTAAATCCCTGGCCCACTCCAACTCTTCTTGATTTGATGGTTTGTGTTGAGAAGTCTGTTGTGATTCTGATGGGTTTTCCTTTGTAGGTGATCTGTTTCTTTTCTCTGACAGCTTTTAACATTCTGTTCTTGTGTTGAATTTCTGGGATCTTGATTATTATATGTCTAGGTGTAGATTTATTTTGGTTATAGCTGGCTGGAGTTCTGTATGCTTCATTTATCTGAATATCGTTTCCTTTTCCTATGCTTGGGAAGTTTTCTGTAATTATTTCTGTAAATAGCCTTTGTATTTCATTTGTGTTTACCCCTGCTTTTTTATTCATGTTTTTTATTAAGTTATAGATCCTCTCGTTGTCGTCTAGCCTTTGTATTGTTACTTCCTGGTTTCTTGTTATTTTTAAGAGATCTTTTATGATCACAAGTTACAAACCTGTCTTCAAGGTTTGATAGTCTATTTTTAGTTTCTTTCAAGCAGTTTTGCCAGCTTTCAATGGAGTTTTTAACTTACAAGTCTTTTTTATATTCTTCATTGAAGGTTTCCGTCATTTTCCTATGCTCCTCTATTCTTCCATCTGTGTCTTCTTTAGAGGTGCTTAGCAATTCTTTTATTATGTTTCTCATTTCTTTTACCTGAGATGGTATTTCTGTTCTAATTTCTTTTACAGCCTCTTGAAGTTGTTTCTTTACTTCGGTTGCTGTTGCTTCAGAAACTTCAGGTGTGCGACTCCTGATCTCTTCCATGTTTAAATCTCCTGGACCAGTACTGCTTGGGTTGGAGTCCAGAGACTGCCTTTTGCTTCTTCCTCTTGTCATGTTCCTAGTTTTTTCTGGACAAGTGGGTAGTGGGGTCTCTGGCACTTCCTGTGTTGGCTACAGTTTCTCTGAAGCTAGACTGTTTGCGTTTTCTAGCCTGTGCTTGCTAGGGATATCTGATGGTGACTGTTAGGTGCACTGGTTGCTGTGGCTCATCAGTGGCTGCTGGACTGCAAGGGCCCACGGGGAGGCTACTGCCTCCCTCCCCAGCTGGTTAACAGCAAGGAACCCTCACCACCTATAGTACTTGCAGGGGGCAGAGCTGGTTGGGGATAGCTTTAGGGAAACCTCTGTGAATAGATGTTGGACTGCCTACAAGGGTGGGACTCAGTCCAAGCAGTTTCCACCAGTCTGCTCCAAGCTATGAGTGGCTGAATGAAGCCAGCTGCAATTCTGGCTCAGGGTTTATCTTGCCTGGCTCCAAAATGGCCCCTCGCCAAGCGCTCCACTCCTGTGGGAAGACTGGGTCCCCCACACTCACCGCCAGCCAGTGCAGTTCTCCAACCCGCTGCTCCCCTCTGCCACTGTGTCTCCCCACAGAGGCCCTTGGGCTTGCCAGTCACCACCTTCACCTTGACGGTGTGTACCCAGGTTCCAACTACATTTCTCGCATGGTGGTTCCGGCTCTTGGTGAAAGCACTGCCAGCTCCCGCCTTTTCTGTTTAAGTTTTTCTCTTTTTTATTCTCTCTGTGGGCTTCAGTTCTCACTTTAGGTTCTTCCTGGGTCGAGGGGACCCACTTCCTTCTTGTCTTCCTCACGATGCTATCTATATTCCAGCATTTAGACTGTTTCTCTCTGAGAGGCTGTTTACTCTGCTGCTTAAGTTCCACCATCTTCCAGGACTCCCCCCTAGGATTTGTTTTTTTTTTTAAAGTTTTCTTTTGATTTTTCTTAAATAATTCACCCAATTCAGTACAGTGGTATATGAAATATCAGATGTGCAAGTTTAGGAGGTTGAAAGTGAGTCATTATCAGGTGACTCATGCACTGATGATGATGGTGATGATAATAATGACAGTGACCACAACTACAAATTTGACATTGGTCATTTGCCCCAACAACTTTTACACTGACCATTTGAGCCAGAGTTCCTGTGACAGGTGAAACAGCAAAATTGACTGATACAGACACAGGGAAAGAAGGCCTCCTTGAGTCAGATGAGGATGAAAATAGCAGTGTTGAGTACATATGTGACTAGTCAGACTGCAACAGAATGGTCACATATGCCTCACTGATCCAATGTTAGAACTAGGTCTGAAAATATAATGAGGTTCTTGGCAGGGATGAAACCTTTTGGATGGAATTCACTGCAATTCAGTGCTGGGAATTGTTTGTAACAGGTGATATACTGCAAGATGTTGTGAAATGCACAAGTGCTGAAATGTAAGTCAAAATGTTCTGTATGTACCAGTAGCCATACTCAAAAATCTATTTAGTGTAACACTTCACTAGCTGAACTGAAAGCATTTTTAGATCTGCTGTACTTAGCAGACCTCTCTTATGGTAATTGCAGGAGTGTAAAAGATTTGGGAAACTGATAGCTGTGGACTTTAGGTTATGGAATGACACTGAGAAGCTTTGGTTTCCTTCAGAATAGTCTGAGGTTTGATGACAAAACCACCTGTCAAGAAAGAAAACTGATAATTTGGCTGCTATCTGTTCCTTGTTTGAGAGCATTTTTCCAAAATGTCAAGCAACTTACACACCATCCAAATACATGACTATTGATTAACAGCTTGCAGCATTTTGTGGTCGCTGTAGCTTTAGGCAGTAGTTGCCAAATAAGCCTTCAAAATGCAATATGAAAGTATGTGCCCTAGTAGATGCAAAGACATACATTCAGTTTAGAAAGTAAATCCTGGAACTCAGCCCCAAGGTCTTTAAATGTTGTAATAATTTTAAAGTTTTGGTACTTTTATACATTCACTGTATTTATATGTGGCCCAAGACAGTTCCTTTGCTCAGTGCAGACCTGGCAAGCTGAAGTATTGGACACATCTGCAACCTTAGGAGTTTTCCCCGTCCAGGTGCTTGGCACCAAGACCTACCTCAGTCCTGAAGCAGTGGGGGTGTCTCTAGGCCCAGTTTAGTGTGAGGCTCAGCCCTGCTGTGCTGACTTTGGCTGCGCTCAGGGCAAGGCCAGTGTCCCGTCAGCTTTGTCTGCTCTTCCTTACAGAGTAAAAACTTGAAGTTCCCTAGTGGCAGATTCCCTGCCCTCAGGACACACTGTAGTTGAAGGTCCAGTGTGAGAAATGGCCACAAATTATTTATTTGTGCAGTAATAAAACAAATGATATTGTAAATAGACTAGTTGCTGTCTCCCCACCTAATTGGTGACATTGGACAGTTGGTTACAAGTTTCCAGTTAATGTTACATTTGCTAACAGCACAAGTTGATCAGCTCAGGAACTGTATGCAGGAACAAAGCAGAAATACCCAATGAAATGTTGCACATTTAAAGTAGAGAAGTGTGTAGTACAATCTTTGGATTTCAGAGACATAACATTGGCTTCATGTATGGCAAGGAAAATAAACACTGGTATTGTTGATGTCACAACTTTGCACCATGAGGGAAGTAGTGGTAGGGAAACCTTGACAAAAATGAAGCCAGAGATTGTAACTTTCTACAACAAAACCACAGACGGAGTAGGTGCTGATGAGTTATGCAGCCACTATGATGTCATTTAAAACACAAAGTGTTGGCTAACAGTTGTGTTTTACTAGGCTTTAACATGTGTGGCATAAATAGTTTAATAATTTACAAAAAATAACAAATGTAAAAATATCACGGGCCAATTTTCTTAGAAAATTGGGGCTGGAACTCAGATCATTTACAACAGAGCAAAATGTTTCTGATGAGGGAATTATGCAAAAATTTGTGGAGTACACTGGTGAGCTCAGATGAGGAGGCAGGTAGAACGTCGCAAAGACCTACTATGACAACAGGAAAACTAAAGGCATGTCAACTGTGGTCTTCTTTTTTTACAGGACAGGAAAACAGAAGCATGTGCTTAGTGAGGCTTGGTTACTTTTCTCCTGTTGCTGAGACAAAATAGCTGACACCCAAAATGAAGGAAGGAAAGGTTTATTTCTTACAGTTTGTATAGGTTTCAGTCCATACTTGGCTGGCTCCAAGGCAGAGTGGCGTGACTGAGGACAACTGTTCATGCAGCTGCAAACAGCAAGAGCAAAGAGGGCAAAAGAGAAAATACGCCTTCTTCCCTCCCTTGTATTGTATGCCGGCTTTGCCCCTGGGTAGGTGCAGCACTCACACTGCAATCTCAGCACTAGACAATAACCAATCCAAATGCTAGATTCAGCTGCCTCCATGACTGCATGAAGCTTGAGGGGCCACCTGGACACAAACCATAACACAGTATGAATAAGACTTGTGTATGGAGCATGCAGTTTTCATGTACGAAGACTGCCTTGGGTGTGACAAGTGAAGCAAAGATTATTTCTGTGGTAGACTTTTGTTTGTATTTATATTGTAGTTCACATAGATATTTATTTCTGATGTTACCTTACAGGTTTTGTAAGGAAGTACACAGCTGATGTGAAAATGTTGATGTCTATTCTAAGCACTCATTACATATTTGATTTTTTTTATTGATATCATATTTTCCTGCTAAGTAAACATTGTACAGTACGGTAAGAAGCTTCTGACAAAACAGTAAGATCAGCGAGATGTCAAGTGTGTCCTACAAAAAAAGACAGGAAAACTTAAGCACATGTGCTGTCAGTGTGAGATTTGTATATGCAACAGGCAGTTGTTACATGTGAAGGCTTCCTTAGGTGTGATAATTGAAGTAAGGGTTATTTTTGTTGTATTTTATGGATATTTTCATTACAGTTCATGTGGAAATTTATTTCCATTGTTATTTAGATCTTGTTGGAAATGATGCTTATTCTAAGTGCACCAGTACATGTCAAATAGTTTGATATTTTATGTTTCTGTTAACTACACATTGTATAATGAAGCTCAAAAGTAAGAATTCATCAATAGAAATACTCCTAAAAAATAAACATGGGTGTTGCACACCCTGCCATGGTGCTTCTTTAACCCAAACTTGACATGCGGCCTCATTCTCACTGAATGGTGGGTGAAGGGTGGTAATGAATGGAAATGGCTCCTGTTTCCAGAATGTGTTTTGTAATACGTAAGGTAAAATTGATGGTTAAGAAAAAATAATTGAGAAGTCAGATGTGGTGGTGGCACATTCCTATAAGCTCAAAACTCTGAGTGACTAAAGTAGGAGGATTGCAAATTAATTTGAGCCCAGCCTGAGCAACTTAGTAAGATCTTGTCTCAAAATAAAACGAGATAAAATTTTTGGATATATCTCAGAGTGAAGGCTCTGAGTTCAGCCCCCAACACCCTCCCAAAACAATTCTTGCTTAGTGATGTCGCATAATAAATATTGAAGATTTGTTTTCATTCCTTTAAAAAAGTTTTTTTTTTATTTTTTTTTAATCTGAGTTAATTTGAAAAGGTCTGTCTTCCAGGTCTTTTTTCTGCATGATCAATTCTGTTCTTGCTCTGTCATATTGTTTTATTTCGTTTTCTGAGCTTGCTTCCTTCCTTCCTTGGTGTTTTGAGACAGGATCTTGCTACGCAGTTCAGACTGGTCTTGAATTCACTGTGTAGTCCAGGAACCTGGAACTCATGGCAGTCCTCCTGCCTCAGTCTCCCAAGTGCTGGGATTACAGGTGTGTACCTCCGTTCTGTGATTTTTTTGTTTTTTGGTCATTTTGAGACAGGATTTCACTGTGCAGTCAGGCTGGCCTTGAACTCACTTTGTGGCCCAAGCTGGCATCAAAGTCATAGCAGTCCTCCAGGCTCAGCCTACCAACTGTTAAGATCACAGGTGTGTGCCCTCATGACTGGCTGCTCCGTAATTTCTTTCTCATTGGTTTTTAAAAAGTTGATATTTTTTTTTTGTACCAGGGATTGAACTCAACCTCATGCTTGCTAGGCAGGCACTTATGCTGCTGAACTAAATCCCCCACCCCTCCAAAAATAATACTTTTTGATAACCAGTAATGCTTTGTGATTTCTGATTGGTTCTTTTTTTATGATTGCTGCCTCTTTACTGAATTTCTCATTCATAGAATGAATTATGTTCCTAATGTCAGTGACTCATTTGTCATTAAAGTCATTCGTTTTTTTTCCTTGTTTTTTTTTGAGACAGAGTCTTGTGGTGTAGTCCAGGAAGGCTGGCTTTGCGCTCACCTTGTAGCCTCTGCCCAGACTGGCTTCAGAACTGGGTTACAGGCCTGTACCACCACACCCAGCAAAACTACTCTGTTTTCAGTTCTTTGTTATACTGTTCACAGATTCACTGCTCTTTGGAGCTGGTTACTGCAAAGTGTGTCCTGTGGGGCCTCGTGTTCCCTTATTTTTTTCAGGTTTTTAATCTCTGCATTGGTATCTTGTGTTTGGGCTCTGGTGGCCGTGGGCTGGCTTTGCAGTGTGTGTGGCTGTGTGTGGAGTGATGGTTGGAAGTGCTGTGCTGGCGTTAGTGCCCTGGGTGCAGTCCTCTCCCTGCAGCTTCTGTTGAATGCACCTGGGTGATGGCTGCGCTGTGGGGTTGATGGGGTTGCACGCCTGCTGGGCTGTGGCTCTCGGAAATGGGGAGGCTCACTGTTAGCTCGGGGTCTTGGGCCTGGTGGTGAGTGTGGAGCATCTTGTCCTTACACCATTCATGTGGCTCAGGACTGCTCTGGGGGCCCTCATGGGCCCAGACGGGCGCAGTATCGCACCCCCAGCGGTTGTCCATTGGTTTCTAAATCCACACAGGCCAGGTTGCATGGGTGCGGGGACTGGGAACCTGTTCATGTTAGGAGGCCGCTCTGCTGCTGGGTTCTGGGAGCCACTGCCTGATGGCTTTGGGAGCGTCCTGGACACTTCCTGGGGCGAGGCGGGGGAGGAGTGGGCGCTGCTGAAGGCTTCCTGCTTCCCTTTCTCAGACGAGCAGAGTCCCTATGGATTTAGCGTCGATTTTGAGAGAAGGATGTGCTGGTTCCGTGTATTTGCGTCCACACGGCATCCCCACGTGTTCTCTTGAGCTGCTTCAAACGTTCCACTGATGGTTGTCTTTTTCTTCTCCCCTTATTCGGTCCTTTGTTGTGGAGGGAAATGTGCTTGACCTCTGCTCAGCCAGCTTTCTGAGCAGCATTGTACGTTTTCAAAACGTATTTATCTTGAGCCAAGATTGATATCATTGCTGCTTTTTTAAATTAAATGATTTTTTAAAAATATTTTTATTAGTATCTATTATGGCATATTGGGCTTTAATGTATTTTGTGTGTACGTATCTTCTTGATATTTTAAGCTTGCATAATTTGGATTTCTAAGGATTAGAATGGAGAAGAAGATATAATTGGTACACACTTGAAATCCTAGCAGTCTTGGGAGGATGAGGCGGAAGATCACAAATTTGAGTCTAGCCTGGGCAACTTAGTGAAACATGTTTTAAAAAATTATTTTTCTCTCTGTCTGTGATGAGACTGGTGATGTAGCTCACTGCATGCAGAATTTCTGGGTTTGACACCCAATAGCACCCCCTGCCCAAAAAATCTAAGATAGTGATTCTTAGCTCTTCTCAAGTAAGAAATGATATTACTTGGTTATTTTGTTAACTGCTTCAAAAAAATTTGCTTCCTTTCTTTTATCTTTGGAAACATTTATAATCTAGGGTTATTAATTGTGGTTTCTAGACTGTGTGGAAAAGACAAGATTGGGACAGGAGTGGATTTTTGACAGTTGACTACCACCAACAGAGACGACAGGTGCTATTTTAGTGACTTCTGTTAGAAAACAATTTTATAGTCATTGTCTTACTTGATGTTAGCTTCTCAGAACAGTTGAATCAGGGTTTTATGTCTTCTGTCTTGTCACTGAGGAGACTGAGAAACTGTTGTCCTGGTTGACATCCTGTAGTAGGGTGACATCCTGTAGTAAATGACAGTGCTAGTAGTGTTCACAGAAAGGATGGCGATGGCTGGTTCAGAGACGCTGGTTCACACTTTGAGCTCAGCCACAGAATCTTTACAGAAGTAGGGCAGGAAGGTGGGGCTTGGCAGTTGGCAACATAAAATATATAACATTGCTTTGTTTTGCAGATCTTGAAAATAATCATTTAGCCACTTTTTTTGCTGTGTAGCTTCTCTTTTTCAAATGAAGTTTGTGATCTTTGGTAGTTTATATTACATAGGGTTGTTACATTTAAAGTGCTTTGGAGCATTTCATTATTTTAAATTTAGCACTTCTGCTATTAACCACTTTTATTTATCATTATTTTATGGTTAATGCTTTAATCAGTCATATATAACTACATTGTAGTCACATTTAATGTATGAATGGAAGGAGGGGAATTCAGGAAAATACAATAAAATGTGCCAGGGTTTGTACATTCAGATCAGTGCTACTTTCTAAGCAGTGATTTTAAGAATGTACATATTTGCTGTACTTTTATTGCTCAAAATGACCATTGGATCTCATTTTTAAAATAACAGCTTCAAGGTCTTATTTGCATTTTTATAAAGATGTGTCTGGGTTTTTTTTTGGGGGGGTACTAGGAATCAAACTTAGGACTTCACACTTGGCAGGCACTTATGGCAGCTGAGCTGTATCCCCAGCCCAAAGATGTGACTATTTGACATGCAAATATCAGTGAACCTCAGGCAGTAGTTTACTTTGGGGTTTATATGAATGACAAGTATTTTTCAGAACATTTTTATTTGGGTGTAGATTCAGCAGCAGAATGGTTTGTTGGGTACTTCTGTGTAGGTTAGTTGGTTATAAATGGTTTATCGTTGAAGTAATGATCGCTGGTTTGCTTTTTTCCTCTAGTCTGCAGATAAACAGCGAGCCCTAGAGGAAACCAAAGCCTACACCACCCAGTCATTGGCGAGCGTTGCCTACCTGATAAACACCTTGGCCAACAATGTCCTGCAGATGCTGGATATCCAGGCGTCCCAGTTACGAAGGATGGAGTCTTCAATCAATCACATTTCACAAGTGAGACCATGCTTTTTCTACTTTCCTGAGAGGAACATTTAATCAACTTTATCTTGCTGTGCTGTAACCTTTATTATGTGAGTTCATGTTCATATGTGGCTTGAGAAATACAAACCAATACTCGGATATTTTTTGTGTGTTTGTCTTTTTATGGTATCGTATTTATCATTTAAGAGAAAGTACATGTTAATGTATTCTATTACATTTAAGTTGTTATGGTAACATAACCCTAGTGATAATTTGTCCTATTTCTTCTAATTTATGCTAGATTTTACATTTCATCATTTTTAGAAACAGAAATAGTGGCTTATTTAAATTTGTCTATTATTACAATTTGTGTTTACCGGGATGGTATCAGTCATACTTTCAGTAATGGAAATGCTAAGACTAGCAAACCTTATTACAGTGTCTTTAAACATTTTTATTATAAGTCATGCTCATGAAAATATAGAAATAAAAATAGAAAATCTCTTTTATCACTACCTGACTTTTTTTTAACTAAAAAACAAGAAAATTAAAACGTTTATATTTTGTACCATTTGTGTTAAGGATTGAAATTTAAAAAAAATTATGTTTAAGTGCACAAATTGAATTCTTTGTTGAAAAATTCAGTTGACTATGAAGACTGATGCTCTTTAGACTGGAAGATGATGATTGTTTTTTTTTTTTTGTTTCATTTTGGTGTCAGTGCTAGGGATTGAACCCAGGAACTCACACATGCTAGCCACATATTCCGTACTCAGCCGCTGGAAGATTGTTCAGCAGAGGAAAAGAAAACATTTTCTGCCTTGGAAGCTAATACTTAGAAAATACTTTGAAACAGGGAAGGGCAAACTGTTTCTATAAAGGGGAAGATGGTACATATTTCAGGTTTTGTGAAACATGTAAGACTTCAGCGTTATGTTTTCTGTATATGTTTTAAAATAAATATTTAAAAATGTTAAAAGTCATTTTAAGCTGTGGACATATAAAACAGTTTGTGGATCAAACTAAGCATGTAACCACAGTTTTCTAGCCTCTGGTCCTAAAATGTTTTTTTTTTAAAAGAGAAAATGATTCCTTTTTGGGGAATGGCCTTGCACATTGCCAGGCCTGTGCTGTATCAGGAGCTACTCTATTAGCCCTTTGGAACTCTCATTTGGAAATAGGGTCTTGTCCATGTTGGGCTCATACTTGGGAGCCTCTTCCTTAGCCTCCCAGGTAACTGGGATTACCAGTGTGGGCCATCATGCCCTGCTTCAAATGTTTGAACTGCAAGTTTTATTATCTGTATTATAACTAAAATCTGGTTTTAGAGGCAGTCAGAGGGTGTTTTTTTTGTTTTTGTTTTTTTTTTTTTGTACTGGGGATTGAACTCATGACCTCACGCTTGTTCTTGCCTGAGTCCAGAGGTTCATGAAGCTTGGACAAAATACTAGGTTCTTAGAATGTGTAGAAATGACTGAGTCGCAATGAAGAAATGGAGACTCAGTCAAGTCAAGGATGAGTTCGCCTGTGAGCTGTGATGGCAGTGGGCTGTTGGGGCCCTGTGAAGCTCTGCTGAATGTTTCTGGACCAGCGGGCATTAGCTGTTGGAGTGTTGAGGTTATTTTCCATCAGTGTCTCTTTTCCTGTTTTCTTTCTAAGAACCAAAGCACGGTTCAGCTTCCCAGTGCTCTTGCTTTTTTCTCCATTGTAGTGAATGTCAGCAGTGAATAGAATTGCAGAATTGGGATCTAGAGTTTGTGCTGGCTTTTCCACTGCCTTGTATTACATTTGACTTTTGGGTCCTCAGTTTTTTGTGAGATTATAAACCTAACTTAGGTGATTTCTGAGCTGTCTTCCATTTTGAATTCTTTATTTTTCTGAGTTTCTCACAAATAAGGTTGACATATTTGCTCTGTTACTCACTTCAATCTGTTTGTGGATTTCAACCCCTGGTACTCAAATATAACTGGTCTGTTTCCTGTATTACTTTGAATTGAAATGTAGTGGGAATTCCACTGACACTATCAGTTATGTATCAGGAAACAAAATACTTCAATGAAATAAAATAATAACCTATGCTTTTTAATCCCCCCCCCCCAGCACTGGGGATTGAACCCAGGGCCTTTGCATTGTGCGGTGTCCCCAGCATCTTGAAAAATTTTTAAAATTTTGAGACAGAGTCTTGCTAAATTGCCTAGGCTAGGCTTGAACTTGTGATCCTCCTGCCTCAGCTTCCCACAGTAATGAGAATTTAGGGATGTGCCACCACACCTGGGCATAACCAATGCCTTCTAAGTGCCAGTTGTTTTTAAAGAAAAGATTTGGTTAGGAGTGTGTGGAGTAATGAGGCACTTTTGATGCTGAAAGAACACTATAGTTAAGCACCCCAGTTTACACTACACTCAGCATATCCACAGGGTACTCTTAAGAGTAGGTTCTTGATCCAGAGTTTAGGGATGGTGAATTTTGTCGAGGTTCCATTGTCAGCTTGTTCACATCATCCTGCCAGTTTCTTTGGAAATATATATTATAGTATTTAAAAAATAACTGACAGTTTTAACCTCTGAACTGATAGGAGTTAAATTAACATATTCACTAATATGTGGTCATCAGAGCAAACATTTAATTTTCCTAGATACTTATATATCCAGCAACATACACCTTTAAGTCAGGGTGGCAGAATGTATAAAGATGAATGCTGTTTACTGTGTCTGTTTCTGGAAAGTTAACAAGAAAGGTTTCCAGAGCATTATTCAAACCGAAATTCTTATGAACTTACAAAGTAAACCTATTTTGAGCCATGCCCTTTGTTTTGCTCAGTACAAATAGCATGGTATTCAGCTCATTGTAAATTAGAACAAAAGATCAGGAGGGCGGTTAAGGGGCTGGTGACATAGCTCAGTGGTGGAGGCTTGCTGGACACCAGCAGAGCCCTGGGCTCTCTCCCAGTACCAGGAAAGAAAACACAGACAGAAGAGAGAAGAGGGACAGGGAGAGGGAGGGAGGGGCAGGGCGGGTGCAGAGCGATTGAAGGTGACACAGAGGGCTTCAAGTAGCCTGCTTCCCCTGCCAGAACGGGATGGAGCTTACTGGGCCAGGAGTTGAATTGGTACGTGCTAAGTAAAGAAGAAAGGAATGTCTGTATAGTAAGCCTGGAGTTAATTCTTCTCAAGAAGATATAACCCTTGAAGAATAATTTTTTATTTAAAACTGTTTACATATGAAGCTTTATATAGAGAGAGTTTTGCTACAAAATTCTCTTTAAGGAGATATCAATCACAGTTATCCATAGAATAGGGCATTTATGTACTTTCTAATTAATTTTCTCTGTATTGTTTTTATATCGTTGTATAAAAAATGAAGAGCTAAAACTTACCTACCGGGTTTTTTAGTAAGCGACGTGTCTTATGAAAGATGCATTATTTGAAGCACACTTTTGTAATTTAATGAAAGAAAGATTTAGTTGAAACGTTAGCTCACTGATGAGACCTCTGAGCGCTGTCTGGGAATGCCTAGCCTGGCAGAGGCGAATCCCCCCAACCGTTGGGTCGCAGAGGTCCCCAGCCGAGGGGCAGCGGAGGGAGGCAGTGCTGCACGGCTCTGAGTCAGCCCTTAGCTGTGCCAGTGGGGAACCGCAGTGTGGCTGAGCCACAGCCAAGTCTGTCCTCGGCCGCCTGCCGGCCGAGAACGGTGCTGGCCTCACCAGGGGAGTGTGGGAGGGTGCTCGGCTTGCGAGGAGCTGGGGGGAGGTGTCAGTCTGAGGGCCTCCAGGCGTGGCCAGCCTGGCTAGATGTGAGGAACCGCGGGCGAGAGCGCTGAGTACAGCGACAGTTGTCCCGGTGCCGCTGGCAGTGGGCTTGGCGGCCGTGGGCCGTGTCCGCATCAGGCGTGCCCTGCTGCCGTGGTCTCTGTTGCACGCGTGTTTCCTTGCTGCACGCAGTGCTGTCCTGGAGGCCGCCTCTACGCGAGAGCAACTTTATTGCCAAACCCTTAATTCGTGACTTTAGAAAGTCAGGATACATTTGAAGTAATTTCTATTAAATTCTTCCTAAATATCACTGTACTTGCAGAACTTTACCTTAATGCGTTTTAGTATTGCAGTGTCAAAGAATATTAGGAAGACAGTGGTAACTACTGAAGTGTGTTTGGTTTAGGAAAAACAGCCATATTTTTTATTTAAAAATATTGTATACCTCTTTTGTTTATTCTCTTTAAAATAAAAATATTGTATAGGAACTTTATTAAATATTAAAAACTTGATGATTGTGAGTTGATGAGTGTCGAAGGTAGGTGATCGGTGCTTAGCAGGTGGTTTGACTACATTATCCTGTCTAATTTGAATCCATTAGGTTTTCTACAAGAGGAATTTTATAAAGAATCTTGAAATAGGCAGTTGTTAAAAACCTTAGCTCTTTGGGACCAAATGTCCCCTTAGGTGTGGAATAGGTTTAGTGTTCATCAGATTTTTATTCAAGCTATCGGTAGAGCCACAGCCGTTGTCTGAAGATGTGTTCGGGTCTGTCCACAGATCTGCGTTTTCAGCCTGCTGTGGAAATGAGACCGCAGAGTACATCTTAATACTCTGATTTTCATAACCATATGTTGCCAAGTAGCTCTTCTTAGGTGCTGGAGGTGATTCTGTTAGGGAGGCGGTGTGCCAGAGGTCCCCCAGAGCCTGGGGGCATTAATCTTGGGTCTACACTTGTGAAAAGTTTGGAACCTTTTGCTGTTTGAGAGTGAATAATGTAAGAAATAGCTAACTTAGCCTTCCTCTAAATCTTTGGTTCTCCACCAGACAGTTAGTTTTGCCCTTGAGGGGATATTTTGAGTTGTTGCGGCTTAGGGTGAAGGGGTGCGTACGGGGCTGCTCCTGGGTGCTGTGCGCCCTGTGGTCCAGGCCGACTATGCCTCCAGGGCAGTCAGGCACCAGGTCAGGGTTTCCTGTTGCTGTCAGCTCAGCGTTCTTTTGGGGGTGGTCAGGTTTGCATCCTTAAGGCTTCATTTCTGAGGAAGTAAAGTTTGTTTCTTTTTAAAAATTAAGGAGATTAAAAAGATTTCAAAGAGAATGCTTTTTCTGAGAATTTTTCTTTTGTATGACAAAAACCAGTTAAAGTGTCATATTTTGATTTATTTTGAAGTATGAAATAATTTTCCTTACCCATGTTTTTAATGACTTGACATGCTTCATTAAATTTTATTCAAACTGCTGTTTCTCTGAAGTTAAAAATGTCACTAATGCAATATTCTCCTCCATGGTAGCTCCCTCAAATACTTGAAAAGGGCAGCAAGATTTATAACTTACCTAAGAATGCACAGTAAATGTTTGGAGACTTTATTTTTCTTAAAAATAAATACTTGAAACCAGATCACTTCTTTGGTGAGTTTTTGATTTAAGCTTAATTTAGACATTTATTGTGCAACAGATTCTGTTGCTTTTAATCTTTTGGTTGTAGAGAAATAGGCTTTGAGTTTGTTTCAGGTTTACCTCATATACAGTGATGCGAACCTTTCCAGCTTTCTGTGGTAACATCCAGCCAGCTGCAGTGTGCGTTTTATAGGTTTGCCACCACTACGTTAGGAGATTTGGAAGAGTGAATGATCAGCGCAGAGATTCTTTCCATAGTAGTAGTTAATAATGTCAGACAGTTAGCATCTCTTTATTGCTATTAGCTACTGCTTTTAGAGAGGGGAAGTTGAAGTGTAGGACTGAGGAGTTCAGTTGAAAAAAAAGGTGCCTGTTATCAATTTGCGTGACCCAGGAATGGTGGTAAAATAGTGGCCACTTTGAGTGTTTTCCTTGCATCCCTCAAGGAAACATACATTTTGTGTTGTAACTAGTACCTAATTCATGCACATACTTACTATAAAACAAATGTGTTTCAAGAAACAGTGTTACTGTGTGTGTTTGCAGTCTTGTGTTCTATTTCATTTGAAATAATTGCTGCTTAACCCCTGAGCTGCAACTTGTGGCTTAAAATATGACAAAACAGTATATTAATCACTTGAGAAAGTCTCCCTTTGTTAGCAAATAGACTATGTAAAAGTACATGTCATTTGTACTAAATTAGACCCAATGTGATTGTTTAATCAACCTAAGTAAATTAAGGAGATGTTTGAGAAGGATTGTGTCATAATAAAAAATAAGCAGCTTTGCCCAATACAGGTTTTCTGTCAAACTTACAATCATTTTTAACACTGTATTTTAGCTCCTCCTTCTTAAATAAAAAGATGTTTAAACATTAATAGAACTTTTATTTTAAAATACCAGCTTAATCATTGGGGCTTCCTTCATCATTGAATGAAGCTACATCTTACTGGAGAGTAAATACTGGCGGGCTTTGAGCCAGAGGTTGGCGAACTTTCGGTGCAGGGACCAGCTAATGTTTCAGACTTTGTGGTTCATAAATTCTCAGTGATGACTCTTTGTCTCTGCTGTTGTAGTGTAAAAGTCACCCGTAGACAAGTAAGCATGTGAGCAGCATGGGTATGTTCTAATACAGTTTGAAGTTTGAATTTCACGTAATTGTGATGTATCGTGATTTTTTTCCCCTCGTTTCCTCAGCCATTAAAAAAATGTAAATACCACTCTTGTGATTTCTAAACATCAGGTGGTGGGCTGTATGTGAGCTGTGGGGCCATAGTTTGCCTGACTTTGTGTTGACCTACAATGGAAAAAGTTGGTAGTCCAGAAAGGAGAAAATGAGCAAGTGAATATGAACAGCAATGCTAAATCTCTGGCCATTTATATTTTGATTTTTCTGGATACCAGAGCATATATTTTTGTATTGTCTTCTTTAAAATATTATATCTTGCAGACAGTTGATATTCATAAAGAGAAAGTTGCGAGAAGAGAAATTGGTATTTTAACTACCAATAAAAACACTTCAAGGACACACAAGATTATTGCTCCAGCCAACCTTGAACGACCAGTTCGTTATATTAGAAAACCTATTGACTATACAATTCTAGATGACATTGGACATGGGGTAAAGGTAGGTATAGTTTTTTTCAAGCTTTTAAAAATAGTAGTTCATAATGGAACTCTTTAGAAAGTAAGCTCTTATCTTTCCTAGAGGACCAAGTCCTGGTCTAGTTGTGGTTGTGAAGATTCTTTATTCCTATAACTGTAAAAAAAAAAAAAAAATCTCTAGCTTTTTCTTAGTGCTGTGTGTTCTTAAGGTTTTTTTTTTTTTTAGTACTGGGTATTGAGCTTAGGACCTTGTGCTTGCCAGGCAGGCGCATTGCCTCTTGAGCTATATCCCTGGCCCTGCTCTTAAGTTTTGAAAAATCTTCAAATAATTGCATTTGCTTAATCATTTATGATCATTCTACATGTAGAACATATAAAATGTATGATTTTTTAATAACCTTTTAATGATTAATATGACTGAAATTATTCAACATGTTATTAAAATGTTTATCTTATCTCAAAAATTTATCAGCAGACTTTTGGTATTAGTTTTCAGAAACACTATATTAATAAACCAAACATGTACTTTGATTTTTTTTCCTAGAATAATTTCTTTGTTTAAGGTGAGAATAGAGCAGATAAAAGGACAGTAATGTATGGATTTCTGTCTGTGCTGTTTTTGAGTGTGTAACCTGTCCGTTTGGCCACCTTTGAGTGCCTAGTGTGTCTGTGAAGCAGCAGCCACAGAGCTGAACTGGCTGAGGCTGTGGCTGGTGGTGTAGCGGGTTCTTTGCAAGCACAGGCCCGCCCTGGGTTTCCTCCTCTGTACTACAAACAACAAAACAAAACAGGACCAGCAGACACACCAGCCACGACTGAGGGACATGGGCATTTCATTTACATTTGTGTTGGTACTTAAAATGATTTAGAGCCTCAGCTAAGTAGTAAGTTATTAAAAATACTCATCTGCTTTGAAAGACGGTGCATTGTAAATTGTGACTTTGAATAGATATACATATATGCCTGTGCTGAAACTGTATGCAGTTGATTTTTTTCTAGTATGTCTATTTAAATAAAAATATACCTAGACTGTTTTAGCCAGAAATCAGTTAAACCTAAATTTAATGTAGCTCAAGGTAATAACAAAATATAGAGTATAAATTTACTTTTAAACTCTTTTTCTTTCCTCAGAGTTTTGATGTAAACTTTATTAGCTGGACTTAGGTGTTTAATTTTATATGCTTTTGGATTGTTTAATTAGAACATGTTAAAGTAGGATGTGTAACTGGATAGTTAATTGATAACTGAAGTTTATTGTAACTTGGAAAATTTATTCAAGGCCAACAACTGTTAATAGACTGTTTTAGGTACTATCAGAATCTAATGCCAAAAGACACGAGGAATATTTTTTTTAAAATTACTTCTGTGCTTGCCTGTTAATGTAATAAAAAGATCACCTTCTGCAGCTCTTGTTTAATCTTCAGAGTAAACTGTTATTCCTATAGGACTCTGTAGTCCCTTCATTATTTGTGCATTAGTGTTTAAGGGTTCCTAATTTGAAGAGATCATTAATGAAATTTTTTGAATAGAACAATGTCTTCAATAGTTTCATCAAAGAAACTCCTACTCATGACACATTCTGCTTTAATCACTCTTTCTGTGATCTACTGAAACATTATTTTGTTAATGCTGAATGCTTAACTTGTTTTTTCTTTGTTTTTTTCCTTTCTCTTCACATCCTGAAGTTCCAACTAACCTTTCAATGCTTTTTTTTCCTTACCTCTTTATTTGCTCCATTTATGCATTAAGTGGTTGCTTAGATTTAAGGTAAGAGATTCCAGGGCTGGATTTCCATTCTTTTCCTTATGTAGAATATTACACATGGGGAGTAAAGAGATACTTGGCACCTGGCCTCTTAAGGCTAACAGATAATTCCACTTTATTTTTCCTCGTGCATCTTCGTGGTGTGTCTTCATGTTCCTTGAGCTTATTTTTGTCTCTTTGTTCACCACTCTTTCCTTTGTGCTTAGAACAGTGCCTGATACAAAGTAGGTGTTTAGTGTTTGTTGAATGAATGGTTATTTTGCAATGTTGCTATATTTTGTGAAATTGTGTAACCTGTGTTATAAAATGTTATGAAATAAAATTAGCTGAATTTTTGTAAATGTAGAAATTTTGTTATAGATTGGAGGACCAACTAATGTGTTGTATTTAACCCTCCCCTTGTGTAATAACCTTTTTATTCTATAAATGGTATGCTTCATTTACCTTTTGAACAATATGTCATTATCTTTTGACTTAATACAAGGAAATTGAGAAGAAAATGTTTTTTTTTTAAAGTTGCAGTATCATATATAAGAATGCCTTTTAAAAAGCAGCTGTATTAATACACATTTCAGTACAGGCTGACTTTAAGAATTCTTAAAGATGAACATTGGCAGAACATCCAGAGCTCACAGTGGTCCACAGTTAGATGGAGGTTAAGTGTTAGGCTGGGGCTGGGCCTGTGTGAGGCCGGGTTGTTCCCACGCTGCAGCAGCTTGCAGCGCGAAGGGTGCTGTGGGAAGTGGACATCGTTTTTCCTGTTGCGGTTTGCTTCAATAATAATTTAATTCATTTTGGTACTTTGGAGGATTCGTAGTAAAAGTACTTCAGCTACATTCAAGAAGCTTGTCAAACACATTACTAAAATTATTTACACCAAACTTAGTGTGCATTCTTTTTTTTTTTTTTTTCTTAGCTGAATTTTGTGATTCCTTTTCAAATGTGTGTTCTCTCTTTCTGATGCTCTGGTGTTGGTCACATTTTCCATGTAGTAACCAGTAACTGAGCACAAGACCACTTGAGTTCGAATCACTCCCTTGTCCTAACCCAGGGCACAGGCTTTTTACTTGGTCTTGGTCAATGGACGCGGCCAGAGGAGCTGGGCAAGTGTGTGCTGTGAGCTGCTGGTTGGAAGGTTGGCTGTAAAGGCTCAGTCTTGGCGAGTTAGGCTTGTGGAGTTGTGTGGAGACTTAAAGTCTAACGGTTGCATCTCCCAAACCAGAAGGACAGCGCGGGGCTTCCCTCCCTCTTCTCTTCCAGCCTTTTTGTCTTAGCGCTGGTTACTGACCCCCTGACCCCCACAGTGAGAAGTGTGGAAAGCCAGAAAAGTCTACATTTGTGATCCCATGGAGAAGTTACTGGAATTCTAGTGAGTGAATTCCAGTCTACCACTTCCAGTGCAACCCACACCGAGAAGAAAGAGACTGAAGTTTGTATACAGTTATGGGGAGCCAAGGGTCCTAAGTTCAGTCAGAATAATGGCTAACCAGAACAAAGGCCTTGACCCAGGGCCAACCCAGGTTTTATTAATGTGTGAAGAGGGCTGTGGCTCAAGGATGAGTGACCGTGAGAGTGGCGGGAAGTAGTGAGAGCTGTGGGCTGGGCTGGGCAGGAGGCCTGAAATCACCCCTGCAATATGCAGAGAGAGAGAGGCACAAAGAATAATCTGTATATCACAGATTGGGGTGGTAGCTAGTGTTTTGGGGTAGGTGCTGCAGTTTCAATGTGTAATTTTCACACCCTGGGAAGCCTCAGCCTCTTTTCTCCAGGCAGTCTTAGCCTAGCTCTCGCAGGCTGCTTGGGAGCTACAGGCAGGGCATCACTGACCGGTGCATTAGCACCTGGGGCTAGCTCCGTGTGCACTGTTTAAAGCCATTGAGGGGACCAAGACAGAACTGGGCCAGCTCTGTGTGTATTAGTGCACAGAAGCAGGGCCAGGCTTAGCCAGAATGGAGACAGTTGTGCTTCTTTCAAGGAGTGTTGTCCTGTGGTCCTCCATTGTAAGTATTGGAAAATATTAATTGAAGAAAACATAAAAATAGATTAGCCCTTTACCCTTAAGCTCCAGAACAGTTGCCCACACCACTGTTCTGTGCTTGTTTCTTTCTGGCCCCTCTGTGATTCCTTCTTTTTTTTTTTTGTTTTTTTTTTTGGTGCTGGGGATCGAACTCATGACATCACGTTTGCCAAGCAGGCACTTATACCACTGAGCTAAATCCCCAGCCCCTGTGATTCCTTCTTAAATCTAATGTATCATACAAGATTTCTTCTTGATCTTTCTGGGTTTGAGATCTGTTTCCATGTAGGAAATCACCCAGCTGAGGGACTCCTAGAGACCTCTAACACGGTTACGCTTAGATAAGACCCTGTAACTTGACATTTAGATGAGAGCCTTACCATCTTTGCCCTGTTCCAGAAACCCGAAGAATTGCGTGCTGGATGGGACTTAGGTGCTGGACAGGGATGGAGGTCTGGGGCTGCTTGGCCAGTGTCCTTTCATCCTTCAGTTTATGCACAAATACAGCCTATGCAGTGTGTGTGTGTGTGTGTGTGTGTGTACGCATGCGCTGGAGATTGAACTTGGGGCTTGTGCATGCAAAGCAAGCATTGTATGTTTGAGCCACAACATCTAGTGCCAGTTCCTGTTCTTTTTTAACTTAGAGTTCAGCTATAATTTTCTCTATTAACTTTTTCCTTTATAGTTTTTTCTCACATTGATATTTCTGTGTGTGTGTAATGTCTACAGAATTTGTAGACATCATTTTTTTTAAAAAATACCAGTCATATTCATTTTCCAAGCCATTGTGTCGCCTACACTCCCCCCCACAAGGGCCTTTATTTTTGTGCTTAGTTTTGTAAGTAGTTGGTAATTGAGGGCTGTATAACATACACCTTTTTATTAATATATATTTGCAGTACAAAGCACTGATGTTCACATTGGGGTCTGCGTGCATGCGTATAACACATTCATGCGTGCGTTTAACACATTCATTTTCACAACCATTTACCTGCTCCCTCCCCTCTTCCGTGACCCTCCCTGTCTCAGGGATCTGCCATTAGGTTTCCTGCTCATGTGTACCGCGTTGGCAAGTGTCTGTCACTGTTTTGTCACAACAGGTCATCTTCCAGTGTGAGATTTCAGAGCAGAAGTGATGACATCTGTGAAGCAGATACTTGACAAACCAGCTTCAGGTTTGGAGGATGCTGAAAAGCAGTGCCATTTGTAACAAGCATCATGTCCCCTGGGCATGGGCACTTGGGCCTTGATGGGGACATGTTCTGAAAGATGCCCCAGTAGGCGATTTTGTGTTTTGGGCAAACATCTTGGGGAGTTTATTTACACATACTATGACAGCTGCAGTGTCCCTGGATGATACTGGGGGAACCGTTGTTAGCAGTCTGTTGTTGATGAAATGCTGTGTAATCTAGGGAGATTCAAGGAGTCTTGAATGCACCAAAAGAATGGTGCAGGAGAGCTGGGGTGATGGAGGGAAAGCGTGCAGGCATAATCATTATCCTGATGGGTCGTGACCAAACCACTCTTTGGCCCTGAAAGGTGTCTAGACCACCTCACCCCAGGTTTGAGGGCAAGTGTTAAGGCTGTAGCTGTAACCTTCAGGGCTTAACTGAAGCAGTTCTTCTGTTTTGGAGGTATTCTGCAGTAGGGACAGTAGGGGACTTGCCCTGCTGTTCCTCTTGTGTCTGATACCTCCCTCATGGAGCGTCACGTGATGACTTTCTGCTTTGTGGAATAGCACCTAAGGCAAGGATTATTGAAATCCGTTCTAACCCACTTTGCACAGTGTAGTGAGCACTCCTGCTCATGATTCAAGCTCAGTTACTGGACATTTATGTGCTAGGTGATCATTGTGCCCTGGCATCCTTCCACCCATGGCCACCCCTGCCCCACGCCCAGTCTACACTGTGGTCCCTGGGCTGGCTCTGAAGCCTTGGGCCCCTGTGATTCCCATCCCCCTCCTCCTGTGTAGCTGGGAATGTAGGAGCTCAGCACCATGCGTGGCCTTCAGTTCATCGTTTTAAAGTTCCAAGAGGAAGTACTGTTGTGCAGTGGCTCCAGTCTTGGTGTTATTTTGTCTTGAGTTAATAGTGTGTGTATACATACGTAACACATGTGTCAAGTTCCCCTCTGCGTGCGCACAATTCAGTCTTGTGTTTTGCTCTGTGTCTGGAAATGTCTTCTTTTAAACATTTTCCATAAAATAGTGTTGAGGACCATGATGGCTACTCAGTAAGTAGGTTTGAACTATAGTTTAATTATAATACAGAATCTACCTTTTAAAAAGAAATTCATTGTACTTGGCATTTATTCCAAGTCAGTATTCAGTATTTATATTCTGCATGGTATATTGTTTTATTTAGCATATTTTTTACAAATGTTTGAAAAACTTTTTAGCTAAATAGAAAGGTATTACAGTGTCAGTGAAGTGTAAAATTAGATGAGATGTGACACAAGAGCTCTTGGGTTCCTAGGTGATTTGAATCATTCACCCAGCCCACTGACCAAACAATTTGAGGACTCGACAGTTCATAAAATGTAGTGAGTTTATGCAAGACTTTTATTCAAAGATTGTTAATCATCTTACTTTTGAGGTGGATTATAGAAGATACTGCAATTTAAATAAAAAACACTTTACATATTGCAACATAAATCAGAGTTGGAAAGTTATTTTTAAATATTTTAGCTACCCCATATATAGAATAAAATTGTCTTTACTCTTTATCTATTCTGGTTTCTTTTCCTTCCTGTCTCTAGCAATTTGATTTATAGTTTAGTGTTTGGTTCACTTCTCCCTCATCACTTAAAGTAAGTCTTTGGGTTTTATGTTGTTGGAGGTTGAGCTTAAAGGACTTTGGTTACTACTTTTAAAATCTTCTGGTATCATTAAATTGAGATATACAGTTTAAAAGCTATATTGGTTATTTTTCCCAGTAATCTGGAAAATTTCCCGATACGGATTTAAAAAAAACTTGAGGCATTTTCATTTTAAGGTATAATTAGTATATCCTCTGCTTATTAATGAGGGAGAGAGCAAGGATAAGCTAATTTTCATTCTTATTTGATGATTGGTTTTTGGTACTGTTCAAAAGCAACAAAAGGATTACAGATAAATGTTTTACTTAAAAAATACTGACATTTCAAAGGTATCATTTGTCATTAAAAATTGTTTTAACATCACACACAACTTGTTCACTGGGCTATTCATTTGAAGAATTTGTTTCTTGATATGTTATTTCTTGCTTTTTCAGATAACAAAGTTTAGCACTTTAAAAAAATCCCATGCAAACCATAGTTAATTTTGGTAGCCTTAGTAGTCTGCATACAATTATGATTTATTTTTAAAAATGTGTATCTTGAAATCACAATTATAAATATATTGTCTTCAGTAGTATCTTTCAATTTCATTTTGAAAGTATTATTTGAATTGTATGTATATTGTTATTAGAAAATTGATACCCTTTTTTGAAGTGTATTTTGAAGATGACAATCCAGCATATTAGAGGCTTAGAATAGGGTCTGGTATAAAGCTGTTTGGTGACCATTAACTTAACCCCTTGGTAATCTCAACCCAAGATTATATTCAAACTGTATTTTGAGTGACTTCTCTTAGCTCCATATAAGACACTGAGATTCCTAGGGCTTGCTGCTCAGTGCTGACATAATCCTTTGGTGACGTTATTCCCAGATGACCTATCTTTCTTACCCTGCAGTTTCAGTCAGGAATAGGGTAGTGAGTGGAGTCGTCCTGGTTCTGACCTAGGGACTGTGTTGTGCCTTTCTCATGCTGGAATTAACCCCCTACCCTTGAGTAGCCCCAGTTCCCCAGTTTCTGTTGGAACAAAGGCATTGGCAGTGACCCTGGGGGAGTTCACAGCTGAGCAGGATACTTCAGTCCTACTGTTTGAGTCAGGCGTTTAGGAATCCACCTTGAACTTCTAGCAGTATTCAGGTAAGGTGACTTCCACATAAGCGAACATTAGAGAAAGCTGAATTGTTGTAAGGGCAATCCACAACACACAAGGCAGTTTTGTCTATATAATGGAGTTTGTATTCTCTAGTTACAGTGCATATTTTTAGTTGGGAAATGTTTCATGGTATACTTGTTATCTAAAAATAATGAATTGCTTAAAGGCTTGTTTCTGATTGAGTTATTTTAAAACTAAAGTTTTTATAGTTATCCTACTTAATTTCAGTTGAATCAAATCCTCTAACCAGTGATCTGTTGGTGTGATGGCCTAATGGCAAATAAATTCTTTGCATACAAGTTGATAATTATTTGAAAAATACTACGTTAGGAAGAGTCCTTTGAGTACAACTGTGGAAAAACAGTAGAGTAGAGATCGCGTATGAACTGCATGGCCTCTAGTTTTTTCCCTATATGTAATCTTCCCCTCCTTTGTTATATAGTTTAGCATTGTTCCCCCAAATTGCCAGTTGATTTCACTGCATACAAATTGAGCTTTCCTCAAAATCTTTTAGGTCAGTACCCAAAACATGAAGATGGGTGGGCTGCCACGCACGACGCCTCCGACTCAAAAACCGCCCAGCCCCCCGGTGTCAGGGAAGGGGACACTTGGGTGAGTATGTCACTGAGGGTAATATAAACTTAAGAATGAACACAACATAAATTTCAGTTATTTTTGACTATTTGAGAGAGACCATTCTCTTCCTAGGATTTTTTTTTTTTTGTGTGTGTGTATAACCTTTCCTTTTTCTGGGAAGCACATGTTTATACTTTAAAAAGATCTGTTTAGAAATTGTTTTTCCAATGAATTTTAAATTGATAAAATCCTAGCATAAGTTTATGGCTTATTATAAACTATATTCTAATTTTAATTTCTCTATTTTTTCTAGAAAAATTGTACTTTTGATACTGCAAAATTGTGAACTTCTATCCTTCTCAATGAAGGTTGTATAGATGATAAAATTCTGTACACCATGTTATAGAACTGTTAAGCTTTGATTTGGTGCTACAGAATTGGGCTCTGGATTTGACTTTTAGCAGAAGTGGTCAACAGAAAAGGTTGACTGTTTTCCTAATTAGCACTGTGGCATTAGCTCGTGTATCACAGTCAGGATGTGTGACCAGAGCAGAATGTGCCACCCAGAAGACTGGTGACGGACACTCTGGTTGACCTCTGCTGTTTGCTCTGTTCTGCATGCTCAGCCTCTCAACAGTTCAGATTTTTCATCTGTAAAAGGGGGTAATATTTGTCCTCTGTCAGCTTTTCAGGATTACTGTACCACAAATTGGGTTTTAAAAGATTATATAGGACAAAATGTTTGATAACCATTGGCTTCATAATACGCACTAAAAGTTTTAAATTGGCAATCCTATTTTTATCCCCTCACCAAAAAATTAAAAAAAAATCCCCCCAAACAAAACCCAATCAAGCATTGTAGATGAAGACAAGACAAAAATAAGTTGAGATATAAAGGAGGCTAAAGTTAGAAGAGAATTACAATTAGGACAGTGAGAAACAAATAAAAATGATTATCAACTAGGAGTAGGATGACTTTATTGGAGGTGGTCAGAAAATTTCTGCTTAGCATAGAGAGGAAGGGTTCTAGTGGGTTAGATAGACTTGATCCTCAAGTGGAACCATGCTGCTGGAGAGTGTAGTAGTACAGAAAAGACAGTAGAGCGATCAAGAGGAACTACTTTTTTGTGGAATGTTTGCATTTGTGCTGTGTGTATAGCGCCTAATGGATTTTGTTAGGCTTTAAATCAAGATGCTTAGTATGATGGTGCACACCTGTAATCTCAGCACTCTGGGAGGCTGAAACAGGAGGGTTGCTAACTTTGAGCCCAGCTTGGGCTGCTTACTAAAGGTCCTGGGTTCAGTCCCCAGGACCACCAAAAACAAAATAACCTCCCCAAAAAACCAAAACAAATTATTGGTAAGATACCTGCTCATTCTCTAATAAAATAAAGTAAAATTTTCTTTTGCTCCCAGATTTTGAAGATTTGCTCCTAGCCTCATATTGGTTTTCCCTGGGCAACAGCGGTTCTGCAAGACCCTTGGTCAGGGAGTGGCAGTCAGGGCGGGGCTTCCCAGTCTTAGTAGTGCTGTCCTTGTTCCTTGTTCCTTCACTCAGTTCTCAATTAAGAAAGATTTTTTTTCTTCTTAGATTAAATAGAGCATTTTTACTATCTGGGAAGCATTGTCTAAACATTTAAAGAAATGTTTGGAAATTCTAATTTGTTTTTATATTTGTATTATAATTTCAGACATACAGTTTTGGTATTTTAAATCCAGAGTCCCGACATTGTTTATTATTATTTTTCTTTGATCCAGTATCCCATCTGGTGCCTCTTATTTTTTAATTGCCAAAGTATGCATTTATGTGAGGAGACTTTGAGGGTCATAGACTTAGAAGCGGCATTGCAAGGTTCTGTTGTCACTGAAAACTAATCAGCAGTAACCGCAGTGCCTCTTGGAGTTACAGAGAAGTACCGGGCAATGAGCCAGCGCTACTGAGAGAAGACAGCCCTGGTTTTCACATCTTAAGATGCCAGTTTTAATTCTTTTAAAGACTAGAATCTCATCTTCAAGATGTTAGTTTTATATTTATCACTGTCACAAAGAATTTGGAAACTGGAGATGAACGAATAATTAGTGTTCCCGTATGCACCTTATTTTCTGTTACAATTCTGTATTTGCTTTCTTACCCTTGTTAATTTCTTCCTTTAAAAGGAGAAATTGAGAAAAAAAGAGGGAAATGTATGTTAGGCTTGCGTTTCACAGCGCAGAGTGAGGCAGGCGGGGCAAGGGTTTGGGTGTTTGCACTTTCTTGGTCCCGGTCCCCCTGTATCGCCCAGGCTGGTTCCCTGTTGCGGGCTCGCTGTAGCCCCCAAGTGCTGACACTACAGGTGCGCACCCTCCCGCCTGCTCAGGTGGTCTTTGGTAACTTTTTTCTCTCCTTTTCTAAGTGTCAGACTCTGAGGAGGGAACGAGGGAAGAGATGAGGGTAAAAGTTGAGAGAGAGAGTTGGTGAGCGTGGAAGGTGAGACAAAGTGCATTTCGGTGTACAGATAGACTTCAAGTCCTGTGCATTCAGTGTGTAAGAAGTCCCAAGATGACTTTCTGTGGCTGGTGTTGATTCCTGAGTGTGGGTTTGTGGACCCCAAATCTTGACTTATCTTTCCCGGCTTTGAGCGTCTCGATTAGGAAGCAAGGGGCCAGAGGGCTACCCCATCAGTGACCTCACGCAGGGCGCCAGGAGACCGACAGAAGTGCGGGACTGAGGCAGCCCACGGGCAGGCAGTGCCCGGAAGCCCTGGCGTCTGTGGTGGGGAACATTGACGCGCTCAGGGCCCAGGGACAACTCTCTTTAGTCCAGGGGGACCCGCTTGGCGGGTGAGAGCTAGCGGCGCATGCGCACCATAACTGGCGATGCAGGGCGCGACCCCAGCAGGACTGAACCTAGTAGCCGATCCGAGCACGGTGTCCGGGTGTGATTACAGCTCGCGTTCACTGCGGCAGCTTGAGGACTGCTTAACCACACATCCGTGCGCTCTTCTTTTTGTAGGCGGCACTCCCCCTACCGCACCCTGGAGCCAGTGCGTCCTCCAGTGGTGCCAAATGATTACGTTCCTAGCCCAACCCGTAACACGGCTCCCTCGCAGCAGAGCCCTGTGAGGACAGCTTCTGTCAATCAAAGAAATCGAACCTACAGGTATTTGCTCCGCCTCGGCGCCGAGCGCGCTGCCCCGGCACCGCGACCCGTCCGCCTCCCGTGCCGGTCCTAGCTCTCCCCCGCTCCGCCCCGCACCGCCTCTGACTCCCACCCTCGCCTGGCTCGATGCCGCTCTCAGCAGTCAGGAAGTGGGAAACCAGGCACACAGCTCACAGTCAGGCTTCACTCCGAGACTACCGAGACATCCTTCAGTTGATCTGCAAACCAATTACGGACCAGATGTGGCCAATTTCAAGTTGTTTTTTGGTGGAACTTTACAGATGAAAAACTATACCTGACAATACCAGTTTGGGGTAGTAAAACAAGCTGTTACAAATTTAAATTTGAGAAGTTGTTGAGGGACATGTTTTTATTATGTTTCTTCAGATAGGCACAAACTGGAATATAAAGAGATACTGTGTATTTTCTTGTGTTGAGCTCCAGCATTTTTGATTTACGTTTACGGAGCATTTTTTTCTCTGTCAGTTTCCTTAATACATCTTACGAAAAGATGTTACAGCAAGCTTAACGAGCGCAGCCTTCCCCTAGTTCTGTGGCAGAGTTCACGCTCCCGAGTGCCCCTGTGTAGCCGCGTCCTCTGCAGGACTTCGGGACAGCCGGCGCGAGCGCTCACCCCGGCTCTGTCTCCCAGCAGCAGCGGCAGCAGCGGAGGAAGCCACCCGAGCAGCCGCAGCAGCAGCCGGGAGAACAGCGGCAGCGGGAGCGTGGGGGTCCCCATTGCCGTACCCACGCCGTCCCCTCCCAGCGTCTTCCCCGGTAAGTCACCCGCGGTGCCCTCCTCTCTGTGCCTTCCGTTTGCGGGTGAGCTGCAGGGTGCTGTCCCACAGTCGGGAGTTCCACGGTGCGCGGGGCGGGGAGGTCCTGGCTCCATTGCTCCTAGCCTGGCCTGGCTGGGGCGCGAGAGGGCTGTGTGTGGGGGGCGGTAGGAAAGCGGCGCGCGCCTGCAGTCACCGCTGGCCTTGCCAGGGCCCGTCTTCCTCGGGTTGGCGTCGCACCCCCGCCAGAAGGGCCGCCTCACCCCTCCACCCCCCGCCTCTGCTCTCTGCCGCAGCTCCCACAGGCGCGGCTCCCGCAGGCGCACCCCCCCTGCCCGCCGGCCCCTCTGCTCCCTCCGCTGCCCCCGCCCCCTTGGCCACCACGGATGCTGCTGCTGGGGGCGCCCAGACTCTTGCCGACAGCTTCACTTCTGCAGCGCCTCCTGTGTCTTCCAATCCGCCCGCAGGTGAGTCCATGTGCTGTGGCCGCGCTGTGTGTGGGAAGAGGGCGGACTAATAATGCACAGCTGGAGACGCATGTGACCACGGAGTAAGTGCCCTGGGAAAACCAGGGCGAGCTTATTCCTGCATTTTTCCAGTAGGGAAGTCCAATTACGAAAAAACATTGTTTGAATTTCGTTTGTTCAACACTTGAGAATTTTGTATGGAGCAACCGTCTGTACAGTTTTGAGAAATTGTCATTAGAAGTGTTACAGGTTAAGGCATTACAGGTTAAGGAGTTACAGGTTAAGGAAATTCCAAGGTGTACTTTAGGAGATATTTTCTGTAGCGATTTGAGAGCCTCCCAAAGTCTGTTGTGACAGAATCTGTTGCTTGCTTTAGCAGCACTGGAAACTGAAAGCCCAGACAGTGAACTTTATTGGAGCTGACTGGTGTGTTAGTGTTTTAAAATTGCAACTAAATCTGTTTTGATGGGAGGTAAGATAGACTCAATTGCTAGAAAATGCATTTGAACAGTTAATTCGAAGCTGGTTAGTAAACAGGTTCTTATCTATATAAAACGTGTGTGCGTGTGTGCGTGTGTGTAAACACATCAGCTTTTTAGCTTGCCAGCAAAGTACTTTCCAGAATAAATACTCAGCTTTGCTTTCATAGCTGGCTGTTTGCATGTTTAAAAGACACCTTTAGCTAAATTGGATTTTGCACAGTGTTCTGTTGGAATAGCTTCTGTGATAGTATTTGTTAAGCTTTCTGTGGGGGATAGATGTAAGCATTATTCTTTGTTCTAAATCAGGTACAACTTGTTAGGCCAAATTTATTGGGGACCTGGCCTAGATCCCTAATCTCCCAAACGAGTATATGGTGAAGGCTTAAGTAAGTGGTGTGATTTTAGGGCTCCAGGAGGATCAAAACACTCTGCAGGGTTCTTGACTGCCGCAAAGACTAGAGCTAACACAAAGAGCTTCTCTGGGCCACACATTTGTTACGTCTCCAAACTAAGAGCAGGAATACTGAGGAAAGCACGGGAAATGAGCAGGACCTTGGGAGTCACTTCAAAGACTTCTCCAAGTAGTAAATTATGTCAGTGTAGGAGAGCCATCTCATCTCCAGGATGACATTTGCGTTATGGTAGGAGTGAGACTGCAGGTGTGAGAGGCCCGCAGCCGCAGTCTCTATCTACTTCATGGATGTCTGAGCCAGGGAGGTGTCCTCAGCTGTGGCCTCACATTGCCTTTTGAGGCATCTCTAGCATCACAGGCCACTACAGTCCTCAGCCAGGACCAGGTGATTCCTAGAGGTTCACTCCCTAGGAATCAGCTCCCATCGCCAGGCAAGAGGCCTAGGCCTAGGAAAGACTGAACAGATGAAACGGAGAAAGCCAATCAGTTCATTTTAAATCCTGCTCAGAGCTGCTTCATAGTGGTCTCCAGTAAAACTATCTAGTTAAATGTCAGACTCTTGTGTTGTTGTAGTATCAGTAAAGAGTATGTCCTGACATTGGCTATAGAAAGGACAGATTGCTTCTAGCTAAGAGCCAGCATTTTAGTAATCAGTAATAATTTAATAACAGATGCCTGGCTCATAGTGTTCATCAAATAAACATTTGTTACGTGAGTAACTTTTTATGAGACAGTACAGTTTTTATTTTTTGGTCTTTTTGAGACAGGGTCTCACTATGCAGTTTAGGCTTGCCTTGAGCTCACTTTGTAACCCAGGCTGAACTCTCAACAATCCTCCTGCCTCCCTGCCTCAGCCTCCTGAATGCCACTATGGCCAGCTTGAAAGTACAGTTTGTTAAAGTAAAAAGCAAGATAAATGTCTTAATAATTTATATCAGTATAATTTCTTTGATATAGTTGTCTCTTTTTGTGGTACTGGAGAGTAAACCCAGGGCCTTTACACTTACCCACATTCCTGGCCAGTTCTTTTTTCTTCTTTTTTTGTTGTTGTTGTTTTTGAGACAGTCTTACTATGTAGCCCCAGCTGGCCTTGGACTCATGGCAGTCCTCCTGTGTCAACCTCCTGAGTGCTGGGATTACAGGTGTGCACCCCCACATTTTAAAACTTGAGGCAGGTTCTCACTATGTTGTTACGTTGCCCAGGTTGGGGTTGAATTTGTGATCTTCTTTTCTCAGCCTCCCAGAGTTCTGGGGTTACAGGTGTATACCACTGTACCTGGTTCAAAGTTGTCTTTGAATCACCAGATAATGTTTGATGTAAAATAAAATTTCACCTTTTTAGTGCATATGTGTTTGAAAATTTTGACAAATGCATACAGTCATGTAACCATCACCACACTGAAGACATGGAGTGGTCCTACTATCCCAGGAGCGTCTGTCATTCCCTTCTAGCCAGGCCTCTGGTGATCCCTCAGTGGGTTTTGCATTTGTTTCATATAAATGCAGGTACGTGCCGCACAGCTTTCTGGGTCTGGTGTTGGTGATGTCGCCACGTTGCGTGTGTGTGTGTGTATGTGTGTGTGTGTGTATTTTATTCTTATTTCTGCATTGGTGTGCCTGTGTGTGATGTACCAGAATCTGTCCCTTTGCCAGTTGGAGGACACTTTGTCCTTAGTTTTGAGCACCATAACAGTTCACATCCAGGTTTCTTGGGAACACAGTTTTATTTTACTGGAGTACCTGGGTGCTAGCTTGTGGTATGAGCTGTGTTGAATTTCACAGAAGCTGCCTGATGGTTTTCCAGAGTGGCTGTAAAATTTGTGCCTCCACCTGCAATGTTTGAGCTTTTTAGCTGCACCCTTATCACCACTTGGTCCCTGGTGTTCTGTGTTTAACTTCAGCTACCCTGCTGGTGTGTAATGTTTGTTGTGGGGCGCCAACCCCTCATCTCTCTTTTTTTGGAGCTGGGCACTGGCTCCAGGCTCTCACACTGGTGTGTACCCCCAGGCCTTTTTTATTAGGATTGTGCTCAGCTGCTCAGGCTGGGCTCATGGTCGCTGTCGTCTGCCTCAGCCTCCCAGAGCGTTCCCCATCTTCCTTGTAAGTTTTTTCCTCATCACTGAAGTTTTATATTTTGAATTCTTTATCAGTGATGTGAGTTGCAAATATTTTCTTTAATTTTGTGGTTAGTTCATATTCTAAGTGGGCCTTTCCAGTAGCAGAAGCTCTTCACACTCATTATGTCCAGTTTGTCTTTTTTTTTTCTTCTATGGATTGTGATTTTGTGAGAACTTTTTACCTGTGGACATAAATTTTTTTCTTCTGCCTGGCTCTCTTCTGCAAGTTTTGCATTTTAGGTTTTGTGTTAGGTCTTTGATGACTAGCTAGTTTTTTTTAAAACCCCCCAATAAGGTAAATGCCATATTAATATTACAAATACTGCTTCTTTCATGCACTGTCTTTGAATCACTGCAGATTGCTAACTTAAGTGAGAATTTAGA
Source organism: Dolichotis patagonum (assembly GCA_004027295.1). Classification (NCBI taxonomy): domain Eukaryota; kingdom Metazoa; phylum Chordata; class Mammalia; order Rodentia; family Caviidae; genus Dolichotis; species Dolichotis patagonum. The sequence goes on along the minus strand of PVJX010005155.1, from coordinate 52,827 downwards.
CTGAATATAATGGCATTAAATTCACAATGGTATTAATTACTGAATTTTTGGGGGGGGGTACTGGGATCGAACTTACAGCCTCATGTTTGCCAGGCAGGCGCTTATGTTGCTGAGCTGAATCCCTTGCCTTATCACCGAATGTTTTTAACTCGGGGACCCTTGTCCATTCTGGATTTTGTTACTAAATGCCAGTGTTGGGTTTCTGCCTGGTGGTCCCCGAGGCTGACTGCAGCCTGCCTGCCTGCCTGCCTGCCTGCCTGCCTGCTGTTGATCATGTTACTGAGTGCGCACAGCTGGTGGTGGGTCAGGTGTGAGCTTGGGTATTCCAGGTTTCATGGAGCAGAATCGGGTTGCAGATTATAATACATATGTTAAATGAGTAAGTGTGACAGTAAATTTTGAACACTGAAGTTTTGTAATATTCTTTGTATGACTCCTCTCGGATCCAGCTTTTACACGTTGATGGGGTTCCTGCAGCGCAGTCTGGCGATGTGGAGTGTTCTATAACACGGCAAGAGGACAGAGTGTCAGAAGGGTTTCCTCCCTCTCCCCTCCCTGCCCTCCCCTGTGCTTCTCTTTCCCTCCACTTCCTCTGTTCTCCTATCTCCTCCGCGCCTGTCTCCTGCTTGCTGAGTGTTCTCTCCTGGTATTCTGGTGCTCTTAACAGGTCCTCAGCTGATTGGGGGATACATGGGACCAAGTAAAGGGAAAGCCAAGGTACAGTTTGGAAACTGGCAGGGCATGGAGGTAATTCCAGCTGCTAAGAAGGCTGAGGAATGAGGATCTCAAGTTCAAAGACAGCCGGGGCAATTTGGTGAGACCCTGTCTCAGAAGGACATGTAGGAGAAAAGAGTTGTGGAGATGCTCAGTGCTGGAGTGCTTACGTGGTTTGTACAAGGCCCTGAGTGGGGTGAGAGTAGGGGGCAGTGCCCTGTGTTGAAAAAAAATTAGCTGGATTGTGTTAGGAAATTGCATGGCTCAGGGAAGGTGTGATGAGTGATGTGTGTCCACTCTATATTTTAGCTTTTTCATAAATAATTTTAAGACAATAATTAACTCTGGAGATGGATATTTTTGATTGGATAAAGATATATTTGATTTGAAATTATGTCATCAGACATTTTGCTCTAATAGTTTTCCTTTAAACAAATTCTTTGCTACCTTAATTATATTATATCTACCAATATTATTTTGGAATAAGATTGTATATCATACATTTTTCTTTTTCCCTTCTCAGCATTATTATTACCTTCTTTAGTTTCCATCATTGAGTAGCTGCTTTGTTACAGGAAAGGGATTCATTTTGTGCTGACTTCATTTTGTGCTGTTATCACAGAATACCACGGGCAGGTAACTTATAAACAGCAGAGATCTTGCTGGGCTTGACCATGCATGCTTGTGATCTCAGCATTTTGGGAGGCTGAGACAGGAGGATCTCAAGTTCAAGCCCAGCCCAGGCAATTTAGAAACTTAGGGAGACCGTGTCTTAAAAAAAAGAAAAAAAAGAAAAAAATGCTGGTTGGTGTAGCTTAGTGCAAAGGTCCTGGGTTCAATCCTCAGGACAGCAAAAACCAAGCAAAGCAAAGCAAAGCAAGCTACATGTGCAGGCAAACGGAAGGTGTGGCAGTGAAGGCCTTGAGTCTGGTCTGGTTGGGCCCTTCTTCCTGGGTGCTTTGTGTGCCCAGGTGTCACTGGGAGGAGGGCATGGAAGAGAAGAGAGGGTGGCAGTGGGTGGGCTGAGTGCCCCTTCTCCTCAGGAACCCCCTCCTCCTCTGCTGGAGAGCAGCTTGGCGTCCTCACTGCTGCCAGCCTGTCTGTCCATCTGCCTGTCCTTCTGTCCGGGAGCAGTTCTGCACAGAAGAGCTTTGGGAGACACTCAGATCACAGCAAAGGCCAGGAGTATTAGTTAATTTAGTTGTGCTGATTTTGGAAACCCCATACATGATTGGTGAAACCTTAATGCTAACTAGTTCTCTATTTAGCTGTAACTTTGCCAGAGACAGTCTTAGTTTCATTTATTTCTTGCTATTTTGTTAAGTTTTAATTTTTATCAGTACGTGTTTGCAGGGCACAGTGATGCCATTCCTTGGAGGGAATTGCAGTGTGCACATAATGCCTCTGGATCTTTTTTCCCCTTTCCTCCTGTCTTAGTTACTTTTCACTCATCACTGAGACAAAATACCTGATGCCCAAAGTCGGGAAAGGAAAGGTTTATTTCTTACAGTTTTTGGAGGTTTCAGTCCATAGTCAGTTGGCTCCAAGGCAGGGTGGCATGGCGGGGCCGCAGTTCATGGCGGCTGCAAACAGCAAGCGGAACCGGCAAGAGAGAGACACACCTTCTTCCTGCCATTACATCACATCCTTGCTCCACCCCTAGGCCGGTGTAGCACTCACACCCCTAATCTAAGCGCTAGACAGTGAACCAATCACAAATGCATAATGCAAAGGCATGAGGCTTGGGGGCCACGGACATAAGCCATGACACCTCCCCACTCCCTTTTAGTTTTATCTCCCTGCTTTTGCACTTTGGTGCGATGCCGGCTGAGCACACTTTTCCTCTTGCGTTGATTTTCCGATAGCAGTCTATTGGGCCACACACCGGCCCATTCAGTAAGTTGAGGATGATTTGTGCAGTGTATGCACGTCTCCTCACCCAGGCCTCCTCTGTGTTGGTCCCTCCAGGCCATCCGGTCCAGTTCTACAGCATGAACAGGCCAGCCTCCCGCCACACGCCGCCCACCATTGGGGGCTCGCTGCCCTACCGCCGCCCGCCCTCCATCAGTTCGCAGGTTGGCCTTCAGCCCCAGGTGAACGGCGGACCTTTCTATAGCCAGAACCCAGGTGAGATTTTCTTTGCATCTTATATAATGTATCTGTTTAAAAATCTTCCATTAAAAACCTTTAATTCCAGATAACTGGCGGTGCTAGGTGGTGCGCAGTACTGTTGGTTGAATGAGTGGAGGAGTTGAATGCATGCTTGGTTGCCTTTAATGTTTTATCTTTCCCCTCTCTCCTTAAAATCATTGCATGATTTGCTTGTAAAGTTGTACAAGTTAATTTTTCTGAGCAGAATAGCAGAATCCGCCCCCCCCCCCTTAAAGTGGAATCCTTTGCCTGTGCTAGTGGTTACTTTTAAAAATAATACTGTGGGCTAGAGGAGTAGCTCCGTGGCAGAACATTAGTCCAGAACGGACAGAGCTCTGGGTTGAGTCCTGTCCCCCCCCCAAAAAAAAAAACCCACAGAGAACTTGGTGAATCATACTTCGTTTTTATTTGGTACCGGGGATTGAACTCATTACCTTGTGCTTGCCAGGCAGGTGCTTACACCACTGAGCTAAACCCCCGGCCTTTATACTTTTTTATTTAATGATCCGTCCTGTTCTGTGGTTTACAGATAATGAAAACTGAGTGTGCATCAAGCTCTTTTGTGCTGTCACTGATATGTATTACCTTATTCGTTTTCTTGTTTTTTCTTGTTTTGGGACGGGGTATGAAACTTGGGGCCTTGTGCTCTGCAGGCAGGTGCTGTGCTGCCGAGCTACGCCGAGCTACATCCCTGGCCCCCTTTATTTGGTTCTTACCCCAGATCTCTGTTGGAAAAACTGGGCCTTGGAGAAATTGACCCAAATATAACAATTATAACTGCATCATTCATACAGAAAAACTAATCTGATGTGTGTTTAATGCTATACATGGCCCTTCTTTTCCTTATTTCCTAGAAAGAGCAAGAACAAATGTTAGATGTGGCTCCTCAACTTACTGTAGTTTAAGTTTTTCCAAGAGCCCATTAAGCCTGTGTGTGGGCACCTCTGATAGTAGAGGGCAGCACATTGCATCTTTGATGTTTGGTACCGGGGATCGAACTCACGACCTTACGCTTGCCAGGCAGGCGCTTAAGCCACTGAGCTAAATCCCCAGCCCGTTTTTATTTTTTTCAAATCCACTTTATTTCAAAGAGAAAAAAATTTTCAAAGCACGTCAATCAGGGGCCAACAATGGTACATACATTGTGTATTGTCATCCCCACATCATTCACCCAGAGCACAAGGCATCTGCATTCAGTTGTTCAAACAGTATTAGCACAGATCTTTTCCTTCAGTGAACTTGTAGAAATCAGTTGTATAACTATCTTAACTATTTTTTATGTACATATATGTATATCTACCCATATGTATAATGTTTCTTTCAGCTTTTCACATTAGTGAGACTATGATATTTACATGTGTGTCTTATTTATTTCACTTATGAGTATGGTCTCCTCAAGTTGTATCCATTTACCTATAAAAGTCTCCAGTTTATCTTTCTTTATGGCTGAGTAGTACTCCATTGTATAAAAATAACACATCTTTTTTATCCATTCCTCAGTTGATGGGTATTTAGGTTGTTTCTAAGGTCTGGCTATTACAAACTATGCTATTATAAACATGGGTGTGTAGTATGATGCTTTTAGTTCTTTTGGGAAGATACCCAGAACGGGAAGAGCTGGGTCTACTGGAACCTCTAGTCCTAGGTTTTTGAGGAATCTTCATGCTGATTTCCACAGACTCGTTGCACTAGTCTGTATTCTCAACAATAGTGGAGAAGGGTTCCTTTTCCCCTCCAGCCCCTCCAGTGTTTGTTATTGTTTGATTTCTTGATAGTAGCCATTCTTTCTGGGGTGAGGTGGAATCTCAGTATTTGTATCTCTCGAATGACCGATGATGTGGAACATTTTTTCACATATTTTCTGTTTGTATTTCTTTATCTGAGAAGTGTGTATTCATCTCAGATGCCCATTTTTGGATTGAGTCTTTAAATCTGGGAGAACTGATGTTTTTGAGTTCTTTATATGTCCCCTGTAGGAATCCTTTGAGGAACACCTGGCAAACATTTTCTCCTGTGTTGTTGTTTGTCTCTTCACTCTGTTGGTGGTTTTCTTGCTGTGCAAAAGCTTTTCAGTAGAATGAGAGCTCAGTTGTTGATTCTTTGTGATAGTTTCTGTGCAATTGGGGTTTTGTTCATAAAATGTTTGCCTATACCAGTGTCTTAAAAAATTGTACCTACTTTTTCTTCCTGTAGATTTAATGTTTCCATTTTAATATTAAGATCTTTGATCCATTCTGATTTTTGCTTAGTGCATGGTGAAAGATGCGGGGTCCAGTTTTAATCTTTGGCATGTGTAGAGCCATTTTTCCAACACCATTTATGAAAGAGGTTATCTTTCTTCCGGTGAATGAGTTTGGCACCTTTGTCCAAGATAACGAGTTGGTTGGTTGTGTGGTGTTTTTTTTTTGCCAGTATTACTTCAAGTCTGGGGTTGTGATGCATCCTGCCTTGCTTTTGTTGCCCAGAAATGCCTTTGCTATTAGGTCTTTTCTGGTTCCAGATGAATTTTAGGATTTCTTTCTCTAATCCTGTGACATATGCTATTTGAATTTTGATTGGGATTGCAGTGAATCTGTATAACAGTTTGGGAAGTATGGCCGTTTTCACTGTGTTGGTTCTTCCTACCCAAGAGCATGGGATCTCTCTCCACTTAGTATTATCCTCTTCAATTATCTTTTTCAGAGTTTTCAGTGTAGAGGTCTTTTGCATCCTTTGTTAGATTGATTCCAAAGTGTTTCATTTTTGGGGATGCTATTGTAAAAGGTGTTGCTTCTCTAATTTTTCTTTCAATGAGTTTGTTATTTAGATATAGGAAGACTGTTGATTTTGTTTTCTTTTGGTACCGAGGATCAAACTTAGGACCCAGCGCTTGCCGGGCAGGCGCTTGTGCCGCTGAGCTAAATCCCCCCGCCCAAGGCTGTTGATTTTTGAGTGTTGACTTTGTATCCAGCCATGCTTCTGTATTTGCTTATTAAATCTACCAGGTTTTTAGTGGAGATTTTGGGGTCTTCTATATAGTCTCAGGTCATCTGCAACTAACGATAGTTTAACCTCTCCCTTTCCTATTATTGTTCTTTTTATTTCTTCCTCTTGTGTAATTGCTACAGCTACAAGTTTCCAGGACTATGTTGAATAAAAGTGGAGATAGTAGACATGCTTGTCTTGTTCCTGATTTTAGAAAGTTTTCAGTTTTTGTCTATTTAGTATGATGTTGGCTGTTGGTTTGGCATAGATGGCTTTTATCAGATTGAGATAAAGACCATCTGTTT